>OY755204.1:49331861-49619806 GCA_963576765.1 Draba incana
ATACGGATTACGGATGCCTAACTTGGGAATAAGATGTGCAAACTCACGTTTACCGAATGCCTTGGTAAATATATCCGCTGGTTGCTAGAAGCAACTTTCTTGGTACATATGAGTTTCGCCTGAATCGCATCACGTACACAATGGCAATCGATCTCAATATGTTTTGTTCTTTCGTGAAATACCAGGTTGGCGGCAATATACAATGCCGCTTGATTATCACAATGAAGCTCCATTGGTTCGTGTTGATTGACTCCCAAGTCCATCAACAAAGCACACAACCATTTTAGCTCACAAACCGTGAGAGCCATACACCGATACTCAGCTTCAACCGAAGAACGCGCCACAACATCTTGTTTCTTCGTCTTCCAAGAGACTGGAGATCGTCCGAGTGTAACAAACCAGCCACTTACCGAACGTCTAGGTAATGGGCACCCAGCCCAATCCGAATCACACCACCCATGAAGGCGAAGATCATTATCTGCAGCCAAGAAAATACCTTGACCCGGAGTTCCTTTTAAATACCGTACCACTCGCAAAGCCGCCTCCCAATGATCCACACGAGGGGCTTGCATGAATTGTGACAAAATATGCACTGCATAAGTAAGATCCGGACGCGTAGCAGAGATATAAATCAAACGTCCCACCAGCCTTCTGTATCTTTCCGGATCACTCACTGTTCGATAAAGCTAATTTATGTTGCTGCTCAAGAGGAACGGAAACTGGTTTCGCACCAAGCAATCCCACTTCACTCACAATGTCAAGTATGTACTTCCTTTGACATAAGAAGATCCCATCAGCTCGACGTGCAACTTCTATCCCCAAAAAATATTTCAAGGGACCAAGATCCTTCATATGGAAGCATTCTCCCAACTCTTGAATTTTGCAATGCTTTCTACATCATTTCCACCAATTATCAAGTCATCGACGTATACTAATACATAGATTTCAGTCGTCTTAGTCCGCATGGAGAACAATGAATAATCTGTATATGATTCAATGAACCCGTAATCTGTCAATGCTTCTCTTAGTTTGGCAAACCAACACCGTGGTGCTTGACGTAACCCATAAATAGACTTCTTGAGACGACAAACAAGATTAGAGTTAGGCGTACGAAAGCCAGGAGGAGGTTTCATGTACACCTCTTCATCTAAGTCGCCGTGCAAAAATGCGTTATGAACGTCCATCTGCTGCAAATCCCACTTTCGTGCTATAGCTACATCCAAGAACAAACGCACCGTCGACATCTTCACGACGGGTGCAAAAGTTTCATCATAATCAACTCCCTCCACTTGACTGTTTCCAAGAGCCACTAATCTCGCTTTATAACGTTCAATAGTCCCATCGGCTTTGTATTTAATCTTGAATACCCACTTCGAACCAATTGCTCTTTTTCTTGGTGGTAACTCTGTCATCTCCCATGTATTGTTGATTTCCATAGCATCAATCTCTTTTCTCATCGCATCTCTCCACACGCGTTGTGCTACAGCATCACGAAATGTTGTAGGCTCGACTCCTTCGGTTATTGCAGTTAAAAAAAACCCGATGCTGAGCCGAAAATTTATCACTCTCGATGAACATAGACAATGGATAAGGACAATCTGAGTTTACATGAACTTCAACCCAAGATTCTCCTGTTTCTTCATCGCTTACTTTCACCGTATTCAAGACATAATCTTTGAGTTTCTCCGGTTGTCTCTTTTCTCTCATTCTACGACCCAAACCCTCTTGAATCACCGGTGCTGCTTGTGTTGGGTTTACCGTAGAACTCCCCACGTCATCAGGTTCATTGTGCTCTATGTTCTCGTCTTCTACAATGCTAATTGGAGCTTCTGCCTTGTTTTGAGCATTACTCATTGAACCTGCATTTTCTCCTTTCTCGACATTTGCTCGTTCCGATTTTTCTGTTTCTGTGGGAGATACCGGAGCTGCCATTAATTCCTCTCCATCAATACTTTTCTCTATCTCTTCACCATCATTTTCTGAAATTTCAATGGCACGATCACCACTAGCTTGCTCATTTGCAACCCCAACATTCTCTGATATTAGCCAAGTAAAATCAGTGTCTATAACACTCTCTATCTCTGTCTTCATCGGAAATGTATCCTCTACGAATACAACATCCCTAGATACAAACACTTTTTCTGTTTCCATATCATAAAGCGTCCATCCCTTTTTACCAAATGGGTACCCAATAAAGATACACTTTCTACTTCGCGATTCAAATTTATCTCCTCTGCGTTTTTGATTGTGTGCAAAAGCCAAGCACCCAAAAACACGCAAATTATCATACGTAGGAACTGACCCATAAATAATCTCATGAGGTGTCTTCCCTTTCAAAACACTCGATGGTGTTCTATTTATCAAGTCGCAGCCATCAAGATTGTGTCTCCCCAAAACTTAATCGGCAAAGATGACTGAAACAAGAGAGATCTTGCCACATTCAAGAGATGCCTATGCTTTCTATCAACTATTTCGTTCTGTTGCGGCGTTGCAACACAAGACGTTTGATGGATGATTCCTTGTGATTCCCATTCCGAAGTCATACAAAAAAACTCTGTTCCATTATCACTTCTTATCGCCTTGATCTTCTTATTAAATTGACGTTGAACAAGAGCTAAGAAATTCCGCAAAGTTTGCCTAACTTGCGTTTTGTCATTCAACAAATACACCCAAACTGCTCGTGAATTGTCATCAACAATTGTCAAGAAGTAGTACGCATTACAAATACTTGGCTTTCGATATGGTCCCCATAAGTCGCAGTGTATCAAATCAAAAATCTCATCACTTTTATTATTGCTCGAATGAAACGTTTCTCTACACTGTTTTGCTTTAAGACAAGTGCTACAAGTGGAGAAATCCTTATTTCTACTACCAATAGAAGAAAACAAATCAAAAACAGTGTTCGATGGATGTCCTAGCCTTCGGTGCCAAACCTCCTCGGCTCCATCCTTATTCATTTTAAAAGTAGCAAATTCCGTCATCCGACGAAAGAAATACAATCCATTCCTGAGCTCACCCGCTCCAGTCACCTTCCTCGTTATACGGTCCTGAAGAACACAACCTTTGTTAGCAATTTGCATAACACAATCTGATTCCGCAATTAACTGTGATACCGAAATCAGATTACACCGCAAATCTGGCACAAACAAAACGTTCTTAAGACTGAACTTATCATCAAATACAACTGTTTCTTTCTCCTTAGAAATCGATTGACTTCTATTCGGCAACCCAATAGTACATGACAGTACATACTTCAAATCAATTAAGTAATCCTGATAACCAGTCATATGGTTAGAAGCTCCAGTATCTAAAACCCATTCTAAAGAATCATACTTACCGGTTAAACGCGTTTGATTTTGATTATCCAGGAGTTTGATCAAAGTGGTCCATTGTTGGTTGGTTAGGCCAGTGTAACCCGATCTCTCTGCTTCTGCACTAATCTCATTTCCTTCTCGAGCTACAACAGCGTTAGCTCTCACACCGATCCTGCGTCCTCTTCCAATGCCTCTGCCTCCACCACGGCCACGAGATCGATCTTCCCACCACTCTGGATGACCAATGATTTGGAAGCATGTATCTGCTAAGTGTCCGGTTTTCTTGCAGACAGTGCACACGAGACGCGCTTTGTTTTCAGGTCCTCTTCCTCCCATCTTAGCTACAAACGCAGCTTGTGATGTCTGTTGTTCTCTTCCTCTCACAACAGTTTGTATCCTTTCAACCGATTTAACCTTTGAATACACTTGATTCATGCTTGGCAAAGGATCAGTCGTGACAATTGAGGTTCTCACACCTCCGTAGACGGCATCGTCGAGTCCCAACAGGAACTGGTGAATCTTGTCGTCTTCTCTCTTCTTCTCCAATTCGGCTCCAAGGCTGCAAGTGCATTTTCCACATTTGCACACTGGATTTTGATCATAATTCATCAGATCTTCATACAAGACCTGTAGCTTCCCATAATATTCAATTATGGTCATTCCTTCTTGCTTCAAATTCGCAAGTTCACCTTTGATTTCCTGAATTCTGGGACCATTCCCTTCAGAAAATCTATCTTTGATTTCAGCCCACAACTCTTGTGGTTCTTCTTTATTCCCTAATGTCCTTCTCACCTTTGGCTCAATTGTGTTCAAGATCCACAACGCCACCCAATCATCGTATTCAAGGTCATCTTCGTTTGGCTTTCGGATAGATCCATCAACGAAGCCATGTTTCTTCTTCACCCGTAGCGCAGTTCATCGCTTGAGCCCATTCATCAAAATTCTCTCCGTTGAACTGGACTTGAGCAATGATACCGCCTGGATATTTTGGGGCAGTCTGATTTTGAGATGTCATGTCCTTCACTGTCTCTTTTTGATCAGCCATTAGGCTCTGATACCATGAACAAAGAGAAGCAGCTTGGGAATTTTTCGGATCTCTATTCACTCTTCGGCTTGTGCCTTATATATACAAAGAAACTAATGTCAACAGTTCGCCCTACAAAGATTACAATCTACTTAGTATAGAAACAACCAGCAAATGAATATACAGAATTGAATTCGGTAGAATATACGGAAGTGAATTCCTAAGATATCAAATCCCATGATATATGTTAACAATCTTCGTTTCCTTTTTCTTGTCACAGATTTTCGAGAAACAGAGCCCAGCATTTCCTCCAATGCTAGAGTTTTTTTCACCAAAGTTATACGATGAAAATTTTGATTAGAAAGATTTACTTTTTAATGATTTTTACTCTCATAAGAAGTTAAGCACAATCGTTACCGCAATTCAACCAATCCTCTTTTCTCTTTATCGAGTAGATTTCTAGGGACTGAACCAGTTAGTTGATTCTTTGATAGATCTCTGCATGAAACAAAGTTAAAAATAGAGGTTGCAAAATGTTAGTCATAAAGAAGAAATTTTTGAATTTGGTCGACTTACATGAGTTTCAAAGTTTCCATATTAGCTAGATACTCCGGGACCAAACCATTCAAATTGTTTTAGACAAATCACTGCCAAAAAAATAAAAGATAAAAACCCATTATAATATTTTCTCTACATATGACTTCAAGATTTCAAACTCTATTTTTGAAACCCATTATAAGATTTCAAACCCATCCATTAGAATTAAGCATCTACATACAGAACTTGGAGATTTGTAAGATTGGATATGGATTCCAGTATCTCCCCGACTAAGCCACTCGCAGTCAAGTTCCTGTTTCACTCAGATCGATTAAGCTTTTTTGTTTTTGGGACCTCTAAAATGCATTTGAAGAGCAATCAATATACTCACAGAGAGATGATCTTAGGTGGCTCATTGTGTATGTAGCTACAGTCGATACCATCCCACCTGTAATCCTGCGGCGCGCAAGGATCTCCTTCCCAATCTACTCGGTCCACACGGTACCGTGACTTGATGTTCCTCATTACATCAACTGATCAATAACAGTTTACTCAGGTCAGTAAAGAAACAAACATTAGCTAGCTACATGATAACAGGGTTTTAGCCTGGGTTAAGAACTCAATTCCTAATTCACTAATCCGATGTAGAAATAGATTTAGGTTCGTTCAGGGACTGGCAATACACTTTAGTTCCTTTCAAACACAATTCTAGCTAAGCGATTCAAGTGGTTTTAAATGTCACAAAATTAAATAACAACGCAAAGTAAAATTTGGTTGAAAACAAATATGATAAAAACGTTAGACTAGGGAAATTATCTCAGGGAATAGATCATCAAGAACCAAGCAATTATTCAGGATATAAATTCAAGCACCAATCTAGAACACAATCACGATTTTATGAGGATCCACTGTCGTGGCATCAACAACTTTATTAATAAATCTAGCACCCTAAACTATCGTTTGATACTAAACAAATTAACAAGCATTAACGATTAAGATTGATAAGTTCACGATTTGCCTTAACTTCAACTGTCGTTGGCTAAGGGTCAAATCGCCCATCTAAGTTTATTCAAGCAATCTACTACACTTTTGATGAGTAAATTAAACCCAATATCAAAGGCTAGGTGATCAAGCTAGTCTAGGCATTAAATTCAACATTAGATGAAGATATCAAATATAAGTATGGTCCTATCTATGCCGAGTTCATGAATCTCTAAATCCCTTTGAAAAACCCTAATCTAACAAGGTAGATTACTCGCACATGATAGAACTAAAAACACAAAGAGAGATGAATGAATTCATTGAATAAATAAAAGAGTAAGGTTCAAGAGAAAACTCAATAACAAGTGATGAACAACTCTTGAAATCCAAAGCAAACGAAATCTCTCCAAGGTCTCGAATCCAAACGTGAAAGACAAGTAAAGATATGAAAAGTGTTTTTGCGTGTAAACTGTGTAAAAGAGGTGTGAAGGGGCGTGAAGCGTGTTTTCTTCTTCAAAGGAAGACTTCCTCTTTTAAAGGAGAAAAAGGCTCGGAAAATAAGGAAAATAAATCTTGGATAAATCTTCTAGGTAGATCTTTGATTTAGTGAATATCCTCTTTTGCAAATCTTCTGGGTGAATATTCAATTTGGTGAATATTCCTTTTTCTTCAAATCTTCTAGATATTTACTTAAACGGCGCCAATCTTCTAGGTAATCTTCTGGGAGCAGTCAAATCCATTCGGGAGCGGGTGCTCCAGTTTTCTGCTTCAAAAACCTCCAAAAGATCGTGTTTTCCTTCCTTTTCACCAAACCTCCTAGCAAAGTCCAATTCCTCATTCCAGCCACCTTTGGACCTAAAAAGACTCGATACAAAGGAGAAAGACTCGATAAAACCCTACAAAACAATGGTTAGAATACCCCAAAAATGGAGTATATCACTACATTAGTTAGTTTGTTTAACCCACCTTCTTTTGGATCAGTTTCATTTTGGGATAATGATTTCACCAGATATACCTCCATGGCATTGAGCAGAGGCGGCAATGTGGAATATGCAGTCCTTCGAAGCGAAATGATGTACTCTCCAATTGCATTAGGACCAAGTTCTTCAGGTTTGAAATGGGTGTGAGTATATAACCTTTTCGGGATAAAGGGTCCCCCTATATGCCTTCCATTGTAAAATATCTCAATCTCTCTGGTGTCACTGGAATTGACATCTTGGATCTCGGAAAAATGCATTGCAAGGTAGACCTGTGATGACTGGCCCAATACATTTAGCCGAAAGCTCATAGGAGCTTTCGGATCTGTTGGAAAGGAAGCAGTGGCCATTGCACTCTCTGGCGGCTTGAAGTCATTCTGCTTATCTATACTATCATTTGTTCTTATCCGTGACCAGTCGTCGGAGTTGTACGGCATCCAAATTCTGTCATAAACATCTGATCGATAGTCATTGGCTCGGTACCTGAAAGAAAGAACCAGAGCATGTTAAAAGTTGTTATGTTCATGTTATAGGGCTGAATTAATTCGTAACTCAAACCTCAAGGGTTGGTTAGAGACTGAGCCAATGTCTGCTCTGAAGATATTCTGTAAGGATTCCGTATGAGTGCTGGTCTCGTAGGCACCGCTGCTGAGTTTACGCAGCTCTAATGCTGAGATGAATGGTGTTGAATCAGTTGTCTTGACTAGACAGACTTGTAACCTGTCAGTGGTCAATTGATGAATGATCTCAAACGTTTCTGATTTGGACTCGCTGGTCGTTGAAACTGTAATCCATCGGTTAGGCCCAAGGTGGAGATCAAACTGCGTCGATGGCTTGTCGTCATAACCGCCGTGAAGAAAAGTGGTTCTGATGAGATATCTGTCACTTCTCTTCAGATTTAACGTGTAACAGTTCCTTACACCTCGTGGAAAACTCCGGAGGTACCTTGCGGAACAAGTAAATGATTAATAAGTAATAGCTTTATATAGGGTTTTAATTAGTAAGAAATTGAAATATTTATCTATTATTATACCAGGTTTGTTGCTCCGATTTGCTCCGGTGTGATGGTTTTATGCTCTGACCAAAACCGGTATGGATGAAATCTGCATCAGGAATGTATTTGATGTTTGTTTCTTCGTCACGAATGTTTTCACCTCGCGGAGAACCACACGATAAACTGATAAATCCTGGCAAAACAAAAAATAGAAGAAGAAACTTGAGAAATATAAATCGACTTGGAATATTTTTAGTTTTCAACTAAATTAGGGTTTTTACCTATGGGTTCTTGAGCAAAACCAACAAGTATAGCTGAAAATGAAAGAAGATAGAAAAGGCTCAAGGGTAACGTCATAATTGATCTTTTACTTTTTGTTTTCTTTTTGAAATGCTCTCAGTTTCTACTTCTCCCGAATAACTGATGATAGGATTTTAAACAATCACAAATCTATGTGAGCTCAAAGTCAAACTGAAAGTGGGTGTGATGACCAAATCTAATTTACCTATTTGTCTACTGTCAGTGATGTGTTGTTTGAAACAAAATTCAGAAACTTGTTTACATTTAAGTCGAAAATGGGATGAAACAAGAAAATCAAAGAAAAACAATGAATAGGAAAAGAAAAATCAATGGCTAGAGCCTAATTCTCATCAAAATAAGGAGATATATCAGAATGAGAAAGAAAATAACAATTTATTATAAACTAGATTTAAACCCCTCGCGATGCGAGGATTAATTGATTTATAGTAAATAATTATGGCTTAAAATTTTTAGAGAAAAACATACCATATTTTTAATTTAAACCTTAACTTATTATATACTATATTCTTAATTCAAATTCTAACTTAGATAATGTATTGTTTTGACAAAAAAAAATCTTAGACAATGTAATATTTCAAATTATAGGTTCATATGTAATTTGAAAAATATAGTTTCATAACTCATATAGTTTGAAAAATTTGGAAATTACTAAAGTATACATACTTGATATATATAAATATGATTTAAATCATTAAACAATTTGATATAACAACTAAACCAATCGTTACATGTTTTGACGATCCTTCTTTGATGATATTTCGTAAACTAAACATATCACTAACCAAATTTTCTTTATCTTTATTTTATACTTGTTTATTTTCCATTTTAATTTATTCCATTCTGAGTAACTAACAATTTTAGTATTGGAAAATTTACATATTTAAATAATTGACATGTGTCACAATCTAAATGGCTACTTAACACGTGTTAAGATCTCGTGAGTTACAATTATAAAAACTCTCCTTTATATATTGTTTATCTTCCATTTTATTTTTTTCCTTTTTGAGTAACTAACAATTTTGGTATTGGAAAATTTACATATTTAAATAATTGACATGTGTCACAATCTAAACGACTACTTAACACGTGTCGCGATCTCGTGAGTTACAATTATAAGAACTCTCCTTTATATAATAAGATTTATGAATAAAGTCGAGTAAACTAGTTTTCCTATGACTTATTATGATTATATACATTTTAAGTATGGTATCATATTCATTGCTGTCTCGACAGTTGCATCTACAGATAAACCGATATCAATATAACCTCTAGTGCATGTGATGTTGTGAATCAAACCCAACTCGGACCAAGTATCAAACCGAACGAAGTTGTTGTTCCATGTAGATCTCTCTAAAGTCCTTGAGAAAATGTATACCGGTTTTCCTGGTTCAATGGGCCGCGACGCTCGCTGCCATGACATTTGGAGCTGGAATTTCGAGAACATTACCTAAAACAACTAATCTTTGGTCTTGTTTGGTTTGGTTTATGTTCTTTTTCTTTTAAGTTTTCTTTGTACATGGTTTAATAATTATTTTATTTTATTTAGATTTATTCAACAGAATTTCCTAGGATGCCACCAAATAAAGTTTTTTTTCCTTAGATACCATTGATTTTTAAAAGTTTCTTAGATACCACTTTTTTTATAAAAAAAATTAAAAATTCTAAAAATACCACAAACGCAAAAATAGATTTTTAAAGAGTATAGAATTTAAATTTTTGGGTTTGGGTTAATTATTGTACAATTAATATAGTTTTAGAGGGTAGGGTGTAGGTTTAGGATTTATGGTTTAATTTTAAACATTTTAAAGTTAATTTGCAAAAAGTGGTATTTTTGGAACTTTTAAAAAAAGTAGTATCTAGGAAACTTTTGAAAATTGGTGGTATGATTGGAAAAAAAACTTTTAAAAGTGGTATCTATAAGAATTGCCCTTTATTCAAATGTGGTTAAAAAGCGCAAACAAAAAAAAGGCATTTTTTTTATATCAACTTGAATTAAAATGAACAATTCTTGGGTTCACTCCTAGGGGTGAACCCTTTCATTCACCCCCTCTTTATTAACCAATCAAAATTGAGTTGTGGGGACCACTAATTTAATTAAATCATTTACTAAATCAAATAAATTAAAATAATTAATATTATATTATCTAACTAAACAAATTACATAGATCCTAAACCCCAAACTCAAACCCTAAACCTCAAAACTATACCCTAATTTGGGAATAGTTAACCCAAAATAAATTCTAAACCCCAAACTCAAACCCTAAACTCCAAAGCTATATCTTAATTGGGAAACGTTAACCCAAAATAAATTTTAAACCCCAAACTCAAACCCTAAACCCCAAATCCAAACCCTAACCCCTAAAACGATACCCTAATTTGGGATTTGTTAACCCAAACCCAAAAGTTTAAACTACAAAAATTGATTTTCAATGGATTTGTAGTTAAAAATTTTAGGTTTGGGTTAACTATTCTCAAATTAGGGTATAGTTTTGGGGTTTAGGGTTTGAGTTGGGGTTTAAAATTTATTTTGGGTTAACTATTCTCAAATTAGGGTATAGCTTTGGGGTTTAGGGTTTGAGTTTGGGGTTTAAAATTTATTTTGGGTTAACTATTCCCAAATTAGGATATAGCTTTGGGGGTTTAGGGTTTGAGTTTGGGGTTTAGGATCTATCTAATTTTTTTAATTAGATAATATAATATTAATTATTTTAATTTAGTTGATTTAATTAAATTAGTGGTCCTCACAACTCAATTTTGATTGGTTAATAAAGAGGGGGTGAATGAGAAGGTTCACCCCTAGGGATGAACCCAAGAATTGTTCAACTAAAATTTAGGGGGATGAACCTTGAGGATTTGATTTTAATTGGAGTTCTAAATGATTTTGGGTGGTTTAGGAAGGTTGTTGTGATTTTAGTTAAAATCCCATGAAATTCCATATAAAATAATGAGATTTATAATTAAGGAATCCTACCAAAACACATTAAAATCACAACAAATCTTCTTAAATATACTACTTAAAAATATTTCCAATAACATTAGATTTTGAAGTGTATTTTAAAATCACTAGTTCAATAACAGCAGATTTTAAAAAAGTTTTTAGAATTCATGATTGAATAACAGAAGATTTGTCATATTGAATAAACCCCGTTAGTAATTTTCAGTAACCAAAAAGTTTTTTTTTCTTGTTACTGGTTAACTTAGCATAGAACTATTTTTTTATGAAGTCGGTCATTCTGACTCGTGCTGCCGAGCTAGGTAGATGGGTTGATTGTGAATATTTTGAGGAGATGACGCGCCTGACGAGGAAAAATAAGACTTCTAATCAGTTTAGTATGAATCTGAATCATCGACTGTTGAGGAGTCTTCCGAGCATAGTGGACTGGTGGGAGATTGACGAGATGTCTGTTCATAATCCCGTAGATCCAAGAGGGATGGAATGTTATTATTGGTAAAGCTTTGTCCTTTTTATTTTTATTGAATTTTCGTGCTGACGTCTAATTCTTACTTTATGATGTATAATTTTTAGATTTACTTGACGAATTAAGGGAATTAGATCTTTAAAATTGGCCCGAGCTTTTGGAACAACGGAACTGTCTATTCACTATTGAAATAAGACAAAAAAGTGAAATATCACAGTCTGATTGATTTAACTTAATGATCTAATAGCTTGATAGATATATATTCCGCTTCACCATCTATCAAGGTTTTAAAAACGTTTATAAGATAGTTGCATGTTTAGTTTCTCATCTCAAAAGTACAAATCCCTTTCCTCTTAATGCTACACATATAGGTACAAATGCGTTTGGTACATGGCTCACTAGTGCACACATTCATCACCACAACCATAACCGACATCAACACAACAATGGTTTTTCTTTTGTCTAGAACTTCTGAACATGTTATTTGTCCTTGTATTTCCTCACCATCCCTCCTACTAAAGTAAATATTCAAAAAATAAAATATCAGTTACCATTTCCATAAATATGATATAAATTTGCATAGAAAATGTTAATTTAAAAGAGTAAAGCATATGATGAGAAAAAATAGAAATTGTAAAGATTCTAAATTCACAATATTCGTTATCAGTGTAATGAAAGATTGACTTTGTTTTTCATGGATTGAATATGTAAAAATCACAAGATTCATTGTCTTATTTTATCAGGTTGCACTAAGACAATACATATGGATGTAAAAACAAAATAGTATTTTTTTTTGTCAACCAAACATTAAATTACAAAATGACACTGGAATTGGATGCCCAATTCGGAGGATAATTGTTTACAAATGAAAATTCAAGATTATGAGAACGCGCATAGCGGGCTAAACATTTTGCCTGTAAATTAACCGAACGCAAAAATTTTGTCATTGAAAAATTCGGAATAGAATTCGCTAAACTCTGAATCTTGTTAGATAGGATTGAGAAAGCGGGCCAGTTCTCCAGGTTCTTGATGATGTCCACCAGATCAGAGCTTCCAATCCAGAGTGTAGAGGTGATCTTCTATAGCTACAGCCTCGCGCTCCTAATAACACATATTGAGCTCTTGAAAACATATCCATCCTAGACCAAAAGTTGTATATGTATCTTTTATGTAACATCCGCGAACCAGTTGGAAATTTTTTGTGGCAGAAAGAGGTTTTTGAGTGTTTTGAGAGAGAAGAAAGAGAGAGGTATGTAATCTTTAGTTTCTAAAGGTTAGGAATAGTTTTGGTGGGTGATTCTAAGAGAAGAGGTTAGGAGATCAGACTCGTGGTGGTTGTGAGTCTCTGATTTCGTGGGTTCCTCCATATTCTTGTTCAATTTCAATCTGAATTCCTAAGGTGAGTGCTTAACCATGGCTTATCTGAGCCGATTAAGTGTTGTTTGATGTATGTTTGTGTGTTTAAGTGATAGATTGAGAAGTGGAATGTTTCCTTGTTGTTTTTGGTGCATTTTGGTATGTTTAATGGTGCAGTTGATCGATTCGGGAACGTAGAATCGAACCATGAGAGGAGAGGTTCGATTCTTGTTCAACTTCGAGCAGTGTCGATCAATACCATGATGACGAAGAGCAAGTGTCGATCGACACCAGCACTGATTTATTGTTTAATGTTTCTATTTTTCGTAATTGCTTGTTTGTGTCGTCATTACATTTTATCTAGTTTGTGTATATAGCTGTTAGATGGAATGACCGTCTCACTGAGTATTTATAATAATAATCACGCATCTCATTTTTTCATGTGATGCAGATAAAAAAAAGAATAATCGTGGAATAATGGCGATGAAGAGGAAGATGATCTAGGGTCTCGTTTGTTATGTTTTTATTGTGTTGAGAATCGCTAGTTACGTTGCTGAAATTCTTGAAATTGGATTGTTAGCCGGTTTAAGTTGAATTTAATACTAATGGGTTTATTCAATTAATTAGTTATTTTTCCGGTTTAATTGGTTTCTGATTTTCGTTGCTTATTGTTTGGTTGTTTGGTTTGTGAATTGAATTGTGGTAGTTGGAAATTAATTATTTATGAGAACAATTAATTCAAATTTTTTTAATAAAAAAACCGGGTCGGGTTGTTTCATTTCCAAGATCTGTCCACCTTACATCGTAGATTATCAGAATGTTGACCGTTAATTAAAGTCTCCACCTCAATGCTTGCTTCCCCCGAGACCCTCAGTTCTGCATCATTCCAAACCCAATATTCATTTCCGCCATACTGAAATTTCTAATGAATTTGATTCCAAGTCTGGAAGCATTTTTTGTTCTATGATTTCCAAATACACCATAATATACATAGAATCATAGAACGTTCCCCGTTCAGAATATCCATCTCCTCTATCCAAATATTATAATGACTAGTGTGTCTCCATTAAAAAAAACAAAATTACGATCAACAAATACTTTTTGGGTTTTTTCAAAAAACATGTTTTATACGCGATTCAAAATCTCAATGGTATAACACATTTACAATAAAAATATTTATTATGATTAATGTTTCTCAATAAAAACAAATTATGATCAAAATACATTTTTAGGTTTTTTCACAAAACTTGATTTAGACGAGATTCAAAATCTCGATGGTATAGCAAATTATGTATAATAATCAATAAATATTTATTATTTCGTGGTTTTATACATTACACGGATTTAAATTCGGATAATAATACTAGCACATATCACTAGGTTATCACAATCAATCTTATTGTATATTATTTTAAATAACTGTAAACAAAAACAAGAAAATATGAATTATTCGCGGTCAGACCAATTTAACTTGTAATTCAAATGTTCGGTACACATTCGTAAAGACAGGTGCATGTCAAGTTTCTCATCCCGCAATTACCTTTCCCTTTCCTCTTAATGTTACACATAGCAGCACAAATACGATTGTCACATGGCTCACTAGTGCTGACACACATACCACCGCCGGGACAATTATAGCTAATATCACGACAACAATAGTTCTTTGTGTTTAAAACTTCAGAACATTTTTTTCTGTGCTTGTATTTTTGTCACCATCCCTCCTATTATAGTAAATATTCCAGACACAAAAATATCAATCATTATTTCTGTAAATATGATATAAATTTGCATAGAAAGCTAGAAAACGTCAATTTTAAGGGAGGAAAGCATATGGTGATAAAAAAAAAAAAAAGGTAAATGTAAGGGCTCAAAATTCACAATATATTTTACTAAAAAATTGGCTTTGTTTCAACGTAGACCTTTCGTGATTATCATATATTTGTTTAAGGTAATAACATGTTCTTGACACTTGATAGAAATAATAAAAGAAGTGTCAATATAAATACAAACCTATAGCAAAGATGGTGAAAATGGTCATAATGGTGACCGGAAGTAAAAACAATTTACTCATCTGGTTTCTTACGAACAAGTATTTGGATGATGTCTTTTTGTTTTATCAAAGAGTTGATGTATTTTAAAAGCTAAGAGAAATGAACAAAGATAAATATATATATATAGAAAGCGAGATGTATTCTATTTTTATTATCTCTAATTTAAGTCAGCTACTTTCTTTAAATTCGGGTTCAAAGACATGGTTGTCCATCAATTCCTGATTTTCTCAAGTATGTCATAAAACGCGATTGGAAGATATTTCCGACAATTCTCCTATGCATAAATCAAAATAAGAGACAAAAGAGAGAGAATAATAGAGAAAGGCCACTAAGAATTGTGGAGAACAAAAAGAATGGAAGTCGAAAAACAAAATGGTGGAAAAAGTAATTCGAGGCCGAACCCAGATAGTCTACAAAATATATGAGAGTTTGTGGGATAAATTTAGTGGTGAGAGAGAGAGGAGAGACCACTACTGCATTCTTTTGTAGTTTTTATAACTATATAAACTGTTTTTATTGTAAAATTAGTATTTAACCACTACTTCAACCACTAGTCAACCAGTCATAAATATCCCGAAAATGTACATATTTCCAACTGATGTGTCAGTCATATGAATTGCTTAGTTACATTTGAAACTGTTGTCTCCACTTCCGCAAACTCCCACAACCACATCCGTTTAAACCAGTCATGCCCGCTAACATCTATATTGTTTGAAACTACTATGTACAATCGTCATGGAGGTAATCGAGTCCTCTCTCGATTGGTTTCTTGGGCACAAGTTGGTAACACACAATTTGAGATCTGTTTATGCTATTAACTATGAAACTAGATTGTTGAAATATGAAATTAATGCGCTTACGGAATGGGATGGATTATTCTGTTTTGACATTATTATCTAAATATTATGATGTGTATTATTTTAGAAAGATAACATTCCTTGCTTAATGGGTTTAGTCTTTGCGATTTTGGAGAAACCGTTAGTTGGTTTCTCTGGTAACAGTTGTTTGGTTTGTAAATTGAATTGTGGTATTTGGGAATTAATTATTTATGAGAATAATTAATTTGGATTTGTTTAATAAAAAACCGGGTCGGGTTGTTTCATTTCCAAGATCTGTCCACTTTACATCGTAGATTATCAGAATGTTGACCGTTAATTAAAGTCTCCACCTCAATGCTTGCTTCCCCTGAGACCCTCAGTTCTGCATTATTCCAAGCCCAATATTCATTTCCGCCATACTAGTAATTTCTAATGAATTTGATTCCAAGTCTGGAATCATTTTTTGTCCTATGATTTCCAAATACACCATAATATACATAGAATCATAGAACGTTCCCCGTTCAGAATATCCATCTCCTCTATCCAAATATTATAATGACTATTGTGTCTCCATTAAAAAAAACAAAATTACGATCAACAAATACTTTTTGGGTTTTTTCAAAAAACATGCTTTATACGCGATTCAAAATCTCAATGTATAACACATTTACAATAAAAATATTTATTATGATTAATGTTTCTCAATAAAAAAAATTATGATCAAAATACATTTTTAGGTTTTTTCACAAAACTTGATTTAGACGAGATTCAAAATCTCGATGGTATAGCAAATTATGTATAATAATCAATAAATATTTATTATTTCGTGGTTTTATACATTACACGGATTTAAATTCGGATAATAATACTAGCACATATCACTAGGTTATCACAATCAATCTTATTGTATATTATTTTAAATAACTGTAAACAAAAACAAGAAAATATGAATTATTCGCGGTCAGACCAATTTAACTTGTAATTCAAATGGTCGGTACACATTCGTAAAGACAGGTGCATGTCAAGTTTCTCATCCCGCAATTACCTTTCCCTTTCCTCTTAATGTTACACATAGCAGCACAAATACGATTGTCACATGGCTCACTAGTGCTGACACACATACCACCGCCGGGACAATTATAGCTAATATCACGACAACAATAGTTCTTTGTGTTTAAAACTTCAGAACATTTTTTCTGTGCTTGTATTTTTGTCACCATCCCTCCTATTATAGTAAATATTCCATACACAAAAATATCAATCATTATTTCTGTAAATATGATATAAATTTGCATAGAAAGCTAGAAAACGTCAATTTTAAGGGAGGAATGCATATGGTGATAAAAAAAAAAAAAAGGGTAAATGTAAGGGCTCAAAATTCACAATATATTTTACTAAAAAATTGGCTTTGTTTCAACGTAGACCTTTCGTGATTATCATATATTTGTTTAAGGTAATAACATGTTCTTGACACTTGATAGAAATAATAAAAGAAGTGTCAATATAAATACAAACCTATAGCAAAGATGGTGAAAATGGTCATAATGGTGACCGGAAGTTAAAAAAATTTACTCATCTGGTTTCTTACGAACAAGTATTTGGATGATGTCTTTTTGTTTTATCAAAGAGTTGATGTACTTTAAAAGCTAAGAGAAATGAACAAAGATAAATATATATATATATATATATATAGAAAGCGAGATGTATTCTATTTTTATTATCTCTAATTTAAGTCATCTACTTTCTTTAAATTCGGGTTCAAAGACATGGTTGTCCATCAATTCCTGATTTTCTCAAGTATGTCATAAAACGCGATTGGAAGATATTTCCGACAATTCTCCTATGCATAAATCAAAATAAGAGACAAAAGAGAGAGAATAATAGAGAAAGGCCACTAAGAATTGTGGAGAACAAAAAGAATGGAAGTCGGAAAACAAAATGGTGGAAAAAGTAATTCGAGGCCGAACCCAGATAGTCTACAAAATATATGAGAGTTTGTGGGATAAATTTAGTGGTGAGAGAGAGAGGAGAGACCACTACTGCATTCTTTTGTAGTTTTTATAACTATATAAACTGTTTTTATTGTTAAATTAGTATTTAACCACTACTTCAACCACTAGTCAACCAGTCATAAATATCCCGAAAATGTACATATTTCCAACTGATGTGTCAGTCATATGAATTGCTTAGTTACATTTGAAACTGTTGTCTCCACTTTCGCAAACTCCCACAACCACATCCGTTTAAACCAGTCATGCCCGCTAACATCTATATTGTTTGAAACTACTATGTACAATCGTCATGGAGGTAATCGAGTCCTCTCTCGATTGGTTTCTTGGGCACAAGTTGGTAACACACAAGTTGAGAACTGTTTATGCTATTAACTATGAAACTAGATTGTTGAAATATGAAATTATGCACTTACGGAATGTGATGGATTATTCTGTTTTGACATTATTATCTAAATATTATGATGTGTATTATTTTAGAAAGATAACTTTTCCTTGCTTAATGGGTTTAATCTTTGCGGTTTTGGAGAAACCGTTAGTTTCTCTGGTAACGGTATAAAAGACAAAAAGGATTCCTTGACATATCTCTGCGTGATTTTAAATTTGGTCGACTTGGCGTCTCAATTTACATGAATTTCAAAGTTTTCATTTTAGCTAGAAACTCAGGGACCAAACCATTCAAATTGTTTTTAGAAAAATCACTGTTAAACAACCCCATTATAATATATTATGTATACTTCAAATGGGTGATATGTTATAATGGGATCCAAAATTCAAGCCAATACCAAAGAGAGGCTTTATGCAAAGGAAGCTGCTTAGAGAATGACCTAAGTCTTCTTCTCTTACTCTTTTGTTCAAGAAACTAATGATAAAGTTGAACTAATCTATAAGAGTGTTGTTTCCAACTGAATAAGTGTTATGTTTCTTAATTTTGTTGACTTGTTGTGTTAAAAGAGTACTTAGCAAGTAAATAGTTTCCATTTTTCATTCTTTCTTGATAAAAAATCATTCATACTTTCTTTTTGGGTGAAATCAGTGAAACTCTTTTGCAAAGAATTTCCAAATTATTTATATCTCCTGTAAAATAAGTAGATAAATATATATACGCTTATGTCACTAGCAATAAATATTCACATCACTTTTTCTCTCTCTCCTACTCCTCCTCCCTTCCCTCTTTCTTCCATTCTTCTGGTCATCCGATCTCCCTCTCCGGTGGTGGGTGTTTCTCACTGCCACCGTGAGAGGGACCGCCTCTCTTTGCTCTTTGTTGTAGTATAGTTTTGGTTCGGTAGCTTGAGTTATTTAAATCAGATGGTGAAGCTTTGGTGGTGGTTTAAGGGTGGTTCGGGCGATTGATGGTGGCTCGTGGTGAGGGCTTGGTTGTACACAGTAAGCGGTGGTACGCGGGTCTTCTACACGCGAGAGCGGTTTCTTTGCGGTAGTCCTCTTGTCTTTACCGTTCGTAAGGCTTTTGTTTATGTAGTCCTCGTGTAGTGTTAAGGTTAGGTTGGTCGTGTGTTTTCGTTAGTCGTGGGGTATACGATTGGTGTTGTATGTTGGTGGACTTCAAATTTTGGCCAAGATTCTTTAGGAACTTCGGGTCGATTTGATATGTCCTCTTCGCCACCGATTTGTGTTTGTAGAAGGGTTTATAAACTGGTTGAATTGCATCTTGGATCTGAGTCTGGCTCTGTTGCGGTGGGGTTTTTAGTGTGGGATGAGAGTTGGAGTACGTGGAATCGGTAACGCCCAATTACATTGGACTTCGGGGGTCTTTTGAGGGTGCGGCATAGCTGCTTTTCGTTACGGTCGCGTGCTTGTCTTCAGCTCTAGTTTCAGTGGTGAACTTTTGCCTTAATTTACCGTGAATATTGCTTGTGATGATAGAGAACAATGTTAGATGCAAGTAGTGGAATTTTCGCTACATCCAGTTTGTTTAATTTGATTTATGTTTTTATGTAAGTTGTAGTAATGGATTGGTCATTTGACCCTTTGTAATCCCTCTATGAAATAAATAAAATCGAAGTTTAGATGTCAAAAAAAATATATATATATACGCTTATGTATCGAAAGACACGTGGTGTATTCAAAGCATGTGATTTTGTTTTTTTTTTCCTTTTCCCATTGTCGACTTGTCCCAATCCCTTCCATGGAAATGGAAACTCCCTCTAGTTAATAAATACTCTCTCTTCTCTTCATAACAATATATGTACACATTTTGGTTTTATTCAAGTTTTTCGAAGTACAAAGAAAAAAGTTAGTTGCATTTTTGGTAAGGCTTCAATGATTCCATTATTGTTCTCACTTCCATTTTTTCTAATAAATTATCATATTTTGTCGTAAATGCTTGAATTCCTAATATTTTATCTTTTAAAATATATATACATACACATATAATATATTTTGAACCATAACATTGTTTAATGTTTAATCTGAAAGTATTTGGTTTCTTAATCCGCGAGAGTCAAAAATTCCAAAAACTTTAAATATATATATATACTCTATTAGTTTAATTTTTTTTATCGAATTACATCTAAATTATTTCGTATTTCGTTTCGGTCCAAATTATTTAACATATAATAAATCGATAAACCAAATAAAAATTAGATTCAAGTTATCGATGTAAAAACAAAAAAATTCGATATCTTTAAAAATTAGAGATAATTTAGCAACAACACTTCAACATCCAAAAAAAAAATTATATACCAAAATACACAATCCAACAACAAATATACAAGCTTTTATGTTTCATGGACAAATATTTGAACATATTTATACATTGGACCCAAAATCAATACGAGAAAAAAAAAAAGTTCCTCGCTTTACGTTCTGTTTTTCCTAGGTCGTCGTTTCACCACGTTGCTTGCGTGTAAAGAGAACTTGAACATTAGCAAAACAAAAAAACCGAAATTTAAAAATCAATAAAAACCCTCACTGTGGAAGTAATAAATCA
Organism: Draba incana; assembly: GCA_963576765.1. Lineage (NCBI taxonomy): Eukaryota > Viridiplantae > Streptophyta > Magnoliopsida > Brassicales > Brassicaceae > Draba > Draba incana. The sequence goes on from OY755204.1 coordinate 49,352,616, forward strand.
ATAAAAAATCATGATTGTTTTGCATTTCTACAGATTTTTTTATAAAAAAAAAAAAAAAAAAAAGAGAAAGACATAACTGTGTTTGTTTTGCGATGTGTGTGGTTCTGTTTTCTCGGTGCCTCTTAAGGTCTCAAATTACTTCTTATCTTCTTCTTATCTTCTTCTTCCTTTTGCCATTACTTTTATTGCTTCTTCTTAGAGTTTTTTAGTGGTCAAGAATCTTCCTCGTTTTGTTTGTCTCTTTATGTTTATCAAAGGTTACATTTTTTTTTATATCTGCTTTTGTTTTTTTTTTTGTTCTGCTTAAAAATCTCAAACTTTCTTTTAAAAATCTTAGTGATGATGGGTTCATGAAATAATAATGGAGGGTTCTTCAGGATTAAACATCTCTAGTGTTTCGAATCGTTCTAAATCTTTGTCTCACAATATTGGTTATGATAATAATGATCCTATTGTAAAAGGTTTGGAATGTGAAGATGTTAGTTTGCGTCAATGGTTAGATAATCCAGATAGATTAGTAGATGCTTTTGAATGTTTTCATGTTTTTCGACAAATCGTTGAGATTGTTAATGTAGCTCATTCTCAAGGCATTGTTGTTCATAATGTTAGACCTTCTTGTTTCGTTATGTCTTCTTTTAACCATGTTTCGTTTATCGAATCCGCTTCTTGTTCTGATTCCGGTTCTGACGAGGAATTCGCAACGAAATCTCGAGAAATCGGTAACTCGAGTACAAAAGAACCTTTTCCTATGAAACATATATTAGAAATGGAGATGACTTGGTATACTAGTCCTGAAGAAGAGCTTGGTTCTATTAGTACTTGTGCTTCTGATGTTTATCGACTCGGTGTTCTTCTCTTTGAGGTTGGTTAATTCAGCGGGTTACTAACTAAAACTTAAATATTTTATATTAATAAATTTTTATTTGTGCAGCTGTTTTGCCCTGTTTCTTCAAGAGAAGAGAAATCAAGAACTATGTCTAGTTTAAGACATCGAGTTCTTTCGCCTCAAATATTACTCAATTGGCCTAAAGAAGCTTCTTTTTGCTTATGGCTATTACATCCCGAGCCTAGCTTTCGACCATCGATGAGGTGATTGATTCTCTCTTTAAATGTCTTTGGTTACATTTTGAGTAAAGTTATCTTTTTTAGTAGAGTGTCTTCTTGTCTTCCCTTGTTGTAGTGAATTGGTACAAAGTGAGTTTATTAATGAGCCTAGAGAGAATTTGGAAGATCGTGAAGCGGCGATAAAGCTAAACGATAGAATCGAGGAAGAGGAGTTATTACTCGAGTTCTTGTTATTGATTCAACAAAGAAAGCAAGAAGCTTCAGAGAAACTTTGGGATACGGTTTCGCTTCTTTCTTCCGATATTGATCAAGTCGTAAAACGACAGTTGAGTTTGAAAGAAAAGAGCGACGACGACGATGTCTCGAGAAAACGTATTAAACAAGGAGTTGATGAGACAGTAGAAACAGAGGTTGATGATGATAACGAGGTTTCGAGTACGCTTCTTGAAAGTTCTCGGTTAATGAGGAATTTCAAGAAAATCGAATCAGTCTACTTTGCTTCGAGATACCGACAAATCAAGGCTTCCAAAAAACCCTTGGCTCGATATTATTATTCCGCGTTGAGTAGTGATGGTAGAAGTTCGGAGAAAAGTTCATTAAGTAACTTGACACAACCACTCAAAGATGATGCTAAACAAGGCGCGTGGATCGATCCATTCCTCGAGGGTTTATGCAAGTATTTATCTTTTAGTAATCTAAAAGTGAAAGCGGATTTGAAGCAAGGCGATTTATTGAACTCGTCTAACCTCGTTTGCGCGATTGGATTTGACCGCGATGGAGAGTTTTTCGCCACGGCTGGTGTCAACAAAAGAATTAAAATATTCGAATGTGAGTCGATAATTAACGATGGCCGGGACATTCATTACCCCGTGGTGGAACTAGTTAGCCGGTCTAAGCTAAGTGGTATATGTTGGAATAGTTACATTAAGAGCCAAATCGCGTCAAGTAACTTTGAAGGCGTAGTTCAGGTAATCTTCTTGGGTCCGAAACTACATTATGTAATATTAGTTTCGTCCCAAACATAAATTTTTTTATTTTGTATTAATCAATTACAAAGAAAAAAAATATGTTAGACATGTTTATGATTATGTTTAGGTATGGGATGTTGCAAGAAGTCAGTTGGTTACGGAGATGAAAGAGCACGAAAAGAGAGTTTGGTCCATCGATATTTCATCAGCGGATCCAACATTGTTAGCAAGTGGTAGTGATGATGGTTCTGTTAAGCTATGGAGTATCAATCAGGCAACAATTCTAAACTAAAATCAAAACGTACTTAAAAGAAAAAAAAACCGATTTTTCGGTTAATTCGAGATTTTTAGTACTTTATTGATGTTTAGTGACCGTTTTTGTGTTTGCGTTTTTCGGTCTTTTCAGGGTGTTAGTATTGGAACTATCAAGACAAAGGCTAATGTATGTTGTGTACAATTTCCGTCTGATTCGGGTCGGTCTTTAGCATTTGGTTCAGCAGATCATAAAGTTTACTACTATGATTTAAGGAAACCAAAGGTTCCTGTTTGCACAATGGTTGGTCACAACAAGACTGTGAGTAATGTAAGGTTTGTCGATTCAACAACACTTGTGTCTTCTTCAACGGATAATACTTTGAAGCTATGGGACTTATCGATGTCTAATTCCGGTGTTAATGAAACGCCTCTTCACTCATTCATGGGACATACTAATACAAAGGTGACCATTCTCTTCGGTTTTCGCTTCTTTCGTTTCATTTCAAGTCCGGTTTTTGAGATTTTTTAACATATTTCTGTCCTGCAATGTGCGTAGAACTTTGTCGGATTATCGGTCTCTGATGGGTATATAGCAACTGGCTCAGAGACTAATGAGGTATGTCTACTCCACTTTGATCCGATATCTCGCGAAAGGAAGGATCTTTGGTCTAATTTGTGTGCTTGAGTGGACAGGTTTTCGTGTACCACAAGGCGTTTCCAATGCCGGTTTTATCATACATGTTCAAAAATATAGACCCTGTCTCGGGTCTCGAGGTAGAGGACACGTCGCAGTTTATATCCTCGGTGTGTTGGCGCGGACAGTCCTCGACCTTAGTCGCTGCAAACTCCACCGGTAACATCAAGATTCTAGAGATGGTATGAAACCAAATGTGGCTCAAAAAAGGTTTGAATGGTATAGGATACAAATTTTTGGGAGAGAAGAGTAGGGAAAAGTGAAAACATTGTTTGCTATTTAAGAGTTTGTGTATAGAAGAAGAATATTTGATCTTTTGTATTTTGTATAGTACTTATTGTATAAACCCTAACGAAACCAAATCAGTAACTTGACATTCAAGTAATGATTAACCTCTTCAAAATACAAAAGAAAGTTTGATTCTAATCTGGTTCACATTGATTCTTTCCTGATTTAGCTTCTGCAACTAACCTATCTATAAGCCCTTTAAGCCTCTCAGCCCCTGAGCTAGGTCTAATCCTAGCCGCGTCTTCGACAACCGAGCATTTTGGTTGCCCACCGCACCAACCGCCGAGCGTAAAACCGTTTTCGTTGGTTCGCATAAGCAGTTCCTTATCGATTTTATCCAAAACTGTGTCATTTCTTTTGAATTTCCGACCAAATGCTGATCCGCTCGCAATCATCGGTCCCATGTCTCTTAAAGACAAGGTGAGAGGATGCTGCCTCGGCGGTTTGTGCCACGTGATATAGTGAAGATCATGGTTCACCGCAGTTTTGGAGAACTCGGGCACGTTACATATTACTGTGTGGAAGTAAAACTCAGGGGAAGAAAGGAAATTTGTGTAATACATGAGTAATGTTCTTGGTAAATTGTCCCAACCCCAAATGATATATTCGACGAATGAACGCGATAGAACCATCCAAGCTGATCCTGATAAAACTCGAGGGAAAAAAAATTCAAATCTTGATTTGATCAAGAAACAGAGTAAATATATATGTTATGAGAATACTAACCGGTAAATAACTTAAACGCAGTTGGTAAACTTCGTTCAGGCCGGACCCAAAAAATGTTTGACTTGTTTACCGAGTAGAGTCCTGGATCAACAATCATTGGCATTGCCCGTTTCGCGCTTCGATTCACACAAAGTATAAAACATTAGATTTTTCAGCTAATGACTAACTAAAAAAGAATTTAGAAGCTGAGAGAGATCAAGAAGCTTACTATTTCCAACCTAGGTGACTTGTGTGGTCGATAAAGTTGAGGTTGCGGTCCAAAGTTGAAAATGTATACAAAAGATCTTAAAACATAGAACAATGTTTTGGTCAAACCAAACAAGAAAAAATAAAGGAAATGATCAAAAGATTTTTAATTACCATCTTGAGTCACAAGGGGATAATCCGAAGCGCTAAGATTGATAAACCAATCCCATTCCGAGTGTCGTTTTAGAAGAATCGCGCAAGCGTGAAGAGTATTCGCCACCATTGTTGGTCCGGTATAAGTCACAAGATTAGCTTTAGTTATCATATAAACATTACCTATTTTAGAATACATATAATCTTTACTAATGCGAGAAGCGAGCTCTAGTCTTTCATCAACCGGTGATTCAAGATCCATATGAACAATGTATTGGTTTCTTGGATGGTACAAAACTCTAAGAGTTCTCCAAAGACTTTCAAGATCTCCTTTAGATCCCGAAACTAGGTAAGCAAAACGTGGAAGCTTATCGTCTTCACGATGTTGTTGTGGTACAACTTTGGAATCATTTTTGTCGAAATGAGAGAAAGTTTCATTTCTTGGTGGTCGAAGCGAAGACATTAGACCCATATTGAAGGAAGTTGCAAGGAGAAAAATGCATACTAGAGATGTGATCACAAATGAAAGTACCCATTTCTTCTCCATGTTTACATTCACTATTGAAGAGAATTTGTGATCATAAGACTACTTTTTTCACTATCGAAACCCGAGGTTCGATATGATCAAATCTACGAATCGAAAAGATAGTGAAGGAAGAAAGATTGAAACCTTTTCTCTGATTTGGTCACAATAGATGATGAAGAACATAGATTTTTTGCTTTGGTCTTGATACATTTGGTGAAGAACATAGATTTAAACACTCTTTGAGTCTACTATAAATTATATAGAGATGATTAAGAGAGAACAAAATATGAAATTTCCAAAAACGAAAATATAATTATTTTTCTTCAAAAAGAAGATAGGAAATTCGTGGAGGTTATATCCAATCCAAAACTTATGAAGCTATAACACGAAAACGAAAATATCAAATAAATAAATAATTAATACATTTTGCTCTCTCATCTCAAAATTCTATTTTTTGTATTCTTGCAACCAAGAAACCGATTTGAGCAATTAATTAAATATTTGCATAAGAAACAAAACAAAAACATATGCCGTGTTGTTTACATGAATGATATTCTATCCTGGAAAATTTAGTGATAAATTTTTATTTTAGGAGATAATCATCACTCTCTAGTCTCTACATCACAAGTAAAAAATGAAAAATGAAAAGATAAAGAACGGCTGAGATTTCGTATGACTTAATCCAACGGATGATATAGTCTTTTGAAAAAATAATTTAAAATGTATAAATGTAACATATTCCTTAGTCATTAGGTTATGTAATTGTAAGTTTGTAACATACGCATAAGGAAATGTGATAACAACTATTCAACTAACACTATTATTGTCTCCTTTTTAATACATTGCCATTGTTAAGAAACTTATCTATTTATTCACCTTGTATATTTATGGAATTATTTCTCCAAACAAAAAAAGTAATTTATTATAGAATTTAATTAAATTGTGTATTTTATGTTTAACTATTTGGTAAATGAAATGGCCAGTAGGAAAACAATTATTTTTTGGTTGAGTTGCAATAATTGGATTAGAACAAGTCATATGGTAAGGTATGTGTGGACCACTGCTATACGCCTATACCTATACCTGAGATAAGTCAATAAATATTCTATATGGTTTTGTTTATAAAATCTTTTGAAATGAAATAGTCTTCCCAACAAACAAAAAATCTTAATACCAACTAATTAGTTTTACTAATTCAGATTAACATGTTGACAAAAAACTAATTCCGATTAACATAAAGAATTGACTGTTGACCCTAATGGTCAATGAGAGTAACATATTATAAAATAAATAAAAATCAACAAAAAAAATTCCCAAAGATATTTAAAAAAGGGATAATTTGTTGAATAATCATAAAAAAAATTATAACTCAAAATCTAACAAAAAGTAGCCTATGTGGCAAATTAATAGCCCTTAGATCTAAGGCTTTTGATTAGATTTTGAATTATAATTTTTTATGGCTATTCAACAAATTAACCCTTTAAAAAAACGTTTTTTTTATTTTTATTTTTTTGGATTTCAAGAAGAATAAAGAAACATAAAAATTGGAATGTGAACGCAAAAACAGAAATCTTTAATCTTTTTTCCTCAGTTTCTTCTTATGGAATCATCAACAAGTCTACACTCTTTCTATATCTCCGAAAGATCTGATTTTTTCTTCTTAAAACATTTACATTTCTTTTTCTTCAGCTAAAACCCTGAGATTTGCGTTTTCTTGTATTAAAAGGTTTGACCTTTTGTAAATTTTGGTGATGGGTTCACCGATTTTACTCTGTGATGGTCTCGATGTGCGTGGATTTCTAATCGGAAAGTTAAACGGCGACGTATCATCGACGGAGGAGGACGACGAAGCTGTGTTTTCCGGTGAGGAGGAATGGTGTGGAGAGAATCGTTACTGTTTTTACTTTGTGAAGCAATTTGTTTATGATGATCCTGAGATTAAAGCTAAGATTAATGAAGCTGATAATGAGATTTATCAGTGTAATAGTGAAAGGATTCACATTTCTAATAGATTAAAAGCTAAAAGAGTGAGTCTTTGAATTTGGTTTATTTGATTTTATTATTGATACATTTTGATTTTAGAAGTGTTTGTAAAAATTTGTTGTTGTGTGTGTGTTAGGTTGAGAGATTATCTTTGGTTAGTTCATTGGAGAATTTGATTTCTATGGATATGGAAATAAATAAGGAACAAGAAGTTGTTACTGAGAAAATTAAGAGCTTGAGTGATAGGTTAAGTGAGATTAAGATGGAAATTGACTTCTTGGATGCTCAATTAGGATGTGTGCTTGATCAAAGAGACAAATCTTTCGAAAAGATTAAGATTATGCGGATACAACGCGATAAAGGGGTACGTTTTTTTCCGCCTTTTTCTACCGAATGGTGTTCTTGAAGATCTTTTTTTCTTATAGTGTGTGTTTTGTTTTTGTAGAATGCCGCGTATTTCCAAAGTCGTGTTGTTATGAAGAATGCTTTAGAATTGGCTGCTTGCGGAAACGTTAGAGATCTTGAAGAACTCGCTAACTCCGAGGTTTGTTATTGTGAGTGTGTGTGTCTCTAAGATTTGAGCATTTGTGTTCTTATTTTGTCTTTGTGTATGTCTTTTCTATAGGTTGATAGATTTATGTCGCGTTGGAACAATGACACGGCTTTTAGGGACGAGTACAAGAAAAGAGTATTACCGTCACTTGATGAGAGAAAGTTGAGTCACGATGGGCGGATTAGGAACTCGGAAGACCATGTAGCTACTGAGAATGGAAATGATGAAAAGGCGATAGAACTAAACAGGTTTGGTAATGAGGAGGAGAGTGATGATGTTATGGATTTTAATATCCCGGTGAATGAGAAGCTTATTAGGACCGAGGAAGAAGAGATTGACGAAGAAACTTTGAAAGAGAAGAAACGAGAAGAACAGTTAGAGAAAGCTCGGTTAGCGATGGAAAGGAAAAGGAAGCTACACGAGAAAGCCGCTGCTAAAGCTGCGTTAAGAGTTAAAAAGGAAGCGGAGAAGAAACTTAAAGAGCGTGAGAAGAGAGCAAAGAAGAAGAAAGCTACATGTAACTCTTCTTCTTCAGATGTAACAGAGACGGTCATCGGGGCATCAGAGCAAGAAAAGGAGAAAGTATTGAATCGAAGATCGGTGTTTCCAAAACATAGGAGTTTTCGGTATAGATATCACGGAAAAGGAAACGAAAATGTCCCTAAAGCTATCTTAAAACGTAGAAAAGCTTATCGGTTATGGCTTTGGACTGTTTCCTCCGCTGCAGTTGCTCTCCCGCTCGCTCTACTCGTTCTGTTCTTTTACGTTCGGTGAAAGGAATAAGAAACGTAAAGCGGTTTACGTCCGTAGTTGATGAATTAGAGACATTTGCCTCAATGGTGATATGTTTGACATCCCTAAGCTGATTCGGTCAATCATCATGACACGGTCACTCTCCAAAAGCGCTTGTAGAGTGATTGAGTCATGATGTTTTGACCGGAATAGCTTTGGATATCGAAAATCTCTCCATGGATGCAAAATCTCTTTAACCATCTTGAAAATTCATTACCCCAAACACTTACCACTTCAAAGTTTATATCTTTTGTTCTCTTTGTTTAAATCATAGGAACCAAAAAGGTGATATCTTTATGTAAATTGATTGTAACCAAACTTCACAGTAACAGAATCTGATTGCTTTGAAGCAAATCCACTAGATAAAACAGAGTTTTTTATGTAACAGAGACTCAGAAACCTTCTAATGTGATTATGGTTATCTTCCTTTAACCCAAGGTTTCAGAGACAAGGATCTATGGCTGCTATTGGCTTCGCTCCTCCATGGATCGTACTGAGACAAGCTTTCCGATCGTCTTATCACAAAACCATAATCACAAATCGCTCTGTTTCCGCTCCATTCCCTTTCCGACATTCAGGTTTCATTTCAACACTATCTGAGTTCTGTGTTTGGTTTTTGATTCACCATTGTACTCAATTTGTAAACTTTCGTATACCCTTTTGCAATTTAGAGGCTAGAGATTCTCAATTTGATGAAATCCCTAAAAAAAATTGTAGCTTTGAGGAGATTTCAAGTAGCAGAAGCAATAAAAGGAGATGTTGATTCTCTACTTAAAGGAATTGGAGACCAATCTATTGCTAAAGAGATTAAACATGTTCTTGAAATGGTTATTTTTCTGATTCTCTCTTTGTTTAGTGTTTTACTTCAAATCTCATTTCTTTATCAATGTGATTGTGTTTTTTGTAGGCGAGACGTGTAGCGTCAAGAAGAGAAGTTGTTCATACTGATTTCCTTACACCACCTATTGTTAAAGAATCAGTTTCAGTATTGGGGAAATTTGCTGATGTTACAATTGTTGCTCAAGGAGGTTACCCTGAGGTTGGTTTCTTCATCATCTTTAGAAGAAAAATGTAAACTTTAGCTGATACGTAATTCGTGGAATCGTCGTGTTTTGTATTTAGGCTGAACGGTGTAGGATTTCGATTGGTCATCCTGATTTGTTAACTAATGATTCAGATATTGTTGCTGCTTTGAGGTACAACAAATTCTTGAGTTTTGTTCCTTGTATGAGTTTTGAGGGTGTTGATGTTGGTTTTTTCATTTTGTAGTATTAAAGGGAATTTCGGGTTTCAATCTTGTTCTCACGGTGACTTCCTTGGCGCGATTCTTGGCACGGGGATTTCGCGGGAAAAACTTGGAGATATTTTAATTCAGGTATCATTTGATTGGTTTTGTATAACAACAATCTTCAGTTCTATTTCAAAATCTTTCCTTTAACGTTGTTTGATTGCGTATTTGACTTCGATGGTACTGAAGGAAGACAAAGGAGCGCAGGTTTTGATAGTTCCCGAACTAGTTGACTTTATTGTTTCGGCTCTCGACAAGGTTAAACCGTTATATAAACCGTTAACTGATATCTTGTTCTGTAGTAGTCTGAGTTTATGAATGAATCTTTTGTAGGTTGGAAATGTTTCTGTAACTTGTAATAAGATACCTTTGCTTGCTCTCGAATACGAACCTCCTCGGTATGAACACTGATTCTTTAAGAATACGAACCCTTATTTGCGGTGAAAAGGTTGTTTTGCGTTGGATTGATTGTTTTGTGGTTTAGGACTAATTCCTTAAAAACCGTGGAAGCCTCGTTGAGAGTTGATGCAGTAGCTAGTGCTGGTTTCAAGATCTCACGGTCTAAACTAGTTGATTTGATTAGGTAAAGTTAGCTTTCTTTTTCTTTTCTTTTCGATCTTGCATTCTCGTATTTGCGATAAAAGACTGTTGTGCATTCTTCTTTGTTCGCAGTAGCGGAGATGTTCGGGTTAATTGGGCAACAGTTACTTAGAACGGAACCACGGTAAAGACTGGTGATGTTGTCTCTGTTAGTGGGAAAGGGAGACTGAAGGTAAAGTTGTTGGAACTTGGAAGTGAGTTTAGTTACTGATTAGTTTCAAAAACATTAATCTTTCTGTGTTAATTGTGTTTTTAATTACAGATTGGAGAGATTAATGAAACGAAGAAAGGAAAATTTGCAGTTGAAATCATCAGATATCTCTAGGAAGAATAAGCCCTAAGAATAATACATCATCAAAGATCTTTCTTTTTCATTTCTCCTTTTCTTCTCATAATTACTCATTTTTGTGTGTTTGTTCTTGTTTAAGCAAAATGCCAAAATCAGATGAATGAATTACTCTTGAATTTTTTTCTCTTTAAAAAAAAAAAAAATCTGATGGCAATTTTAGCATTGTAACATGTTATGAAGTGTATAAGCCAACTAATGAATATAACATTTTATTTATTTATTATTTAATTAAATAATTATGTTTGTGTTTACATCAACATGTATAACGGTTTCTTGAAGAAAAATAAAAATATAACCCATAGTTTTCAATGTTTTTTTAAATTAAGCATAACCACAATATCCATACTCACATTTAACCCCGGAAGCACACTCTCTCGTGCATTTCCCACAATGGTTAGGGTTAAAATTAACGTAAGTGCAAACGCCATCGCAACAACGCTGTCCGAAACCGCATTTGTGACCGCATCGACCGCAATTATTCGTATCTCCAAGAACATTACGACAATGTTTCTTGCAGCAATGCAAGAGGCTCTTCCCGTTATTCGCTTTGACGCCATTGCAAATGTTGTAACTCGCGACGTGACATTTCATTCCTTTCTTGATCTTCTTGTAGTGAGAAACTAGTAGCCTTGTTTTGGATGAGATTGTCACATTTGAAAGTATCAAGGGAGTTTCGTCGAGAATGTAAAACTCTGGGTCTTCTTCTTGATCAATAACTTCTTCAGCTAAAACCGAATGAGGGTTAAAAGTTACTGTTATTAGGAAATATAGGACTAATAAGAGAATTGAGGTGGTTTTAATGAAAGTATTAGTGATCTTAATGACCATTTTTTGTGTGTTAAGTAAATTTTAGCCAAAGCGAAGAAACAAGAAAAAGAAGAGTGGGACTTAAGGGAAGATATGTGTTCTTGCGAAATGAAGGGTATTTTAAGGCACCAAAAACATTATTGAAATTAGAATTTAAATTTATTTAAAAGAATTTGTTATATGTTTGGCAATTGTTTGAATGAATTGATTATTCCTCAAATCTAGGCTACAACAAGTGATTGTTGGGTAGAATACGTCATTCCATTTTGGAACTGATTGGTATAGTAAAAGAAAAAATTCACATTTGCTAATAATGAAAATTCATAATATTATGTAGCATGAAAGTTTAATATTTATAACATGAATGCTATATATATAACGAAACATAAACTAGATTGTTGTTGATATGATACATTTTCTGTATTTTTAAAGTGTACGTTCTTTTTCACTTTGTTGATTTGCTTTTATACATTTTTTTGATAAAAACTGTAAAACTTTGATACATTTTCTGTACTTTTAAGTAGTTACTTCCTCTTTGTTAATAACGTAACGTAATACTCTCATTACCGTAATTTCTATTTTTTATAGATATCAAAAAGTTACTTTTGTTCTGTTGTGCATATGGTATTAATACTTTTATATGTACATACAAATTCTGTTGATCTTGAGTATATTAATCAGATTCTTGACTAGGTGTAAGAAAAAATATATATAAAAGAAAAGAAGTCAACTAATTAATAATCATATCATTGGAGTAAACAGCACACATGCATGACCGATTAAAAAAACATCACAAGTGCTCTTTTGAAATCATGGAAGTTTCATTTCATGTACATGCATGAACATGAGTAGTTAATCATAAACCAAATTTTATTTTTATACAAAACGTGTGGTGACGGTGGAACACAACTAGATCCTTCATTTTTGCCACTAAAGTCGGTAAGAGTCACATTCCGGTTACGGTTACTTCGCAACAGAACTTGGAAACTTGTAATGTGATCTCTCTCACGTGTGTACTTAGCTCAAAAGTATATCAATGTTTCATGTTTGTGACACTCTCATTATCACCGTCCAAGTTGGTTACGTTATTCTCGAACCATTAGGTCCATAACGTCGTTGAGTCGGAGACCGCGTTTTAAAACACCATAAGGTATAAGTTGATTAAAACAACACTTAGACCGCGTGTCTAAATAGCGGTGAGTAACCTAGCGTTTACTATATATTAGAAGGGGGAAAAAAACAGAAAGGCCATAAGAAGAATCGTGACTTCGTGAGTATATAATATACATAAATTGGTATAATATTTGTAAGAAAATAATAATGAGTTGTTCATTATATGTTTTTGGTAATGTATTCTGATCATTGATTCCAAACACTATGCCGCACATGACATACAAAGACAATGCTTATAAGTTGTATAAGTTATAAAGTTTGTGTGTAATTATAGTGTTGACAAAAGAACTATTACAAAATTATGTGAAATCTTCTTATTTAACATCATCAATAGTATTTTGTCTTGTGATAGATGATTCATCTTATTAGTCGAGAGATCATAAATTTCCAACACTATATATTATTATTTGAGTTAAAATATTAAGATTCATACTATTTTTATAATTTGTGACATCAATACAAAACAACTTAGAAGACCAAAAAAAGACCGAAAGCTATAAGCAATGGTAAAGTTACGACAAGAACAAATAAACATACAAACAGAATCGGTAAGCAGAATACGCACCTAAACATATTCCAGTAGATCCCCGATGGAAAATTAAGTCCATACATTTGCGTTGTTGCCAATTCCTAAACATTCGAGTCTCCATCGTTGTTACCACGAGCAACCTCCACCCGATGTCAGTCGTAAAACCTCGTAGGTGACAACTCCTCCAACTTCTCCGAAGACAACCACAAAAACGAAACCATTTCAACAAACCACTATGTATATTAGTTATTAATATTATCAATGTTTTAAATGACTAATAACATTTGTTTTCCAGAATTTTATAAATAAATGGGTATCTTTATAATATTTTAAGGTTTACAAAAGCTTACAAGACAAGACGTCACGTATCACCTTTTTCTTTACAAATTTTTATTTAAATTTTTTTTTAAAATGTTTCTTCTAGGATTCGAACTCAGCAAATCTTGGTAATTTAAGTGTAAAAGAGCCACTAAACTACTAAAGACATTTGTACATATCAGAGAAAAAAATATATATAATCTACTAATAAAATTCTTTCTAAAAGTCATTCACAAAAGTAGGAAATGTTTTGAAATGCCAATTACTTTTATTTTTTTGTAATGTGGAATATATTTAATTAAATGAATTTATATAACACTAATAACGATCAAACCCAACGTTTTCTAAATGGACTGCTTATTAATAATTTTGGAATCAAATTGATTTTCCCATTAATTGTGAATCAATTCTAAATCAACCAAATTTAAAAACATGCAATGCCCATAATTTTAATTCCTAACCTTCCAAAGTTAATCTTTCCATTTATTTATTAATTATAATTCGACACTAAATTGCCTATATAATTCACTTATTTTGTTGTATATAAGTGTAAAATACATTACTTCAAACATAAATAAGAAACAAAAATCACTTATTTAATTTCAAGTCAATTACAAAGAATTTGTTATTTTTGTCAAACATAAATAATAAGATAAAACATATTGTTTGTCTTTACATCATATAGTTTCATATTATGATTTTTAAAAATATAACTTGTGAGAATATTTTTTAAATATCACTTATATACTGTAAAATAAATTTAAAATTTAAGTAGACAGTTTTTTCCACGCAACGCTTGGACTTTTTCTAGTATTTCTATATTTATGAGTACAAACGTTTGGAGTGTATTGTTCACGGAAGAAGTTGAACATTTCTTAAAATAGATTTAGAATAAAATGTAAAACAACCCATTTTATTATAATTTGAAAATCTCTTTAGTCTTGTCATTCATTAACGACCTTAATCTATCGACCATTTTCTTACGCACATTTTACCGGTTAAATTTAGACTTTTTAAACATCTATACAAACCGAACTCTTTTAAAAAGTGCAATCAGATAAAATAAAACAATAATTATAACTAAAAAACCCTCAGCGAATAAACATTTCCCAAAAAAAAAAAACTAATAATATTTTGGTCTGCATGAAATGATGACAAAATATTCATTAGGCCATGTTCAATGCAGATTTCACGGGATCTTATATGGTGTTCTTATAATATAAAATTATTAAAACACACACTCTCTCTTCCTTTTAATCAACTTTATACCTTCTCTTTCATCCTTTTACCCAACTTTTAAACACTATCTCTTCCTTTTCCATTAAACACACTCTCCAAAAGATCTAATATTAGATCTCTCTCTTCTTTTTAAACACTCTCTATTTCTTTTACTCAACTTTTATTAATTTTATATTTAAACACACAATCAATATACCCCACAAAAACACTCTCTTTTTTCCTTTTACAACCATTTTAATAATTTTATATTATAAGAACACCTCACAAGATCCCAAAATGTCACCATTGAACATGTCCTTAGTGGTGTGTTTGATGTTAGTTGTTGCATTAAGCATTGTCTACGAAACAGAAACACGAATACCACCACCACTAAATTGGAAGATTATTACATTGTACCATGCGAAAAAATGGCAGAGTTTATATTGGTGAAAGATCTGAGTTTTCCGGGCTTTGTGTCTGGGGTAGTGCAGAGGTACCAAAGATACAAAAGCCTGGAACTCCAACTTCTCCGATAAAGAAACTGTGAAAAATGAGAATATTTCATCCAAGGACCCGTACAAGTAACGTTTGGCTATAATAACTACTCTGAACCATGTATAGTTTTTCTCAGAAAATAATAATAATACAAACTAGTATCTATAGTAAGATATTTGTAATTCCTTACTTTTCTATATATTGTAAATAAAGAAATTTACTGTATTTTGCGTTATGTATGTCAGTATGTTTGACGGACGTGGGCTTATGTTCGATTCGGTTAGTTTGGTTATAACAAAATTTTAACCAATTCAATTGAACTTAGTTTAGTTTGGATTGTGTTTGGTTCGGTTAATGTTCGGTTCAACTTAGTTCGAGCTGGTTTTTAGTTTGGTGTTTAACAAACACATCAAATGTTTCGGTTTGGTTGGGTTTTTCCAACCATAACTAAAATTATCTTCAATGGCTTTTATTTGTAAAAATTATCCATCAAGAACATACTTTACACCCGTCCTAAACTCGGTGTAGCCAACACCTCCACAGTAAAATCCAAGAGAAACAAAATAAAGGAATCGAAAAGACAAAACATGAAATCATACAGAAAAGAAAAATCGAGCAGCAATACCCTGGTTTTCATTCTTGCCCTGAACCAATGCAAGCATGATTATAGGTGGATGCTTAGAGGGTTGTTAAAATATAAAATTATTAAAATTTGAGTAAAAAAGAAGAAAGATAGTGTTTTTGTGGGGTGTATTGAAATATAAAATTAATAAAAAAGAAGAGATAGTGGGTGTGTTTAAATATAAAATTAATAAAAGTTGAGTAAAAGGAAGAGAGAGTTGTTTATTTTAGTACTTTTGGAAATAGTTTTTGAAAGGAAGAAAGAATGTTTAAATATAAAATTAATAAAAGTTGAGTAAAAAGATAAAAGAGAAGGTATAAAGTTGAGTAAAATGAAGAGAGAGTGTGTGTTTTAATAATTTTATATTTTTAAACAACTCTATAAATCCACCAATAATCATGCTAACAACAGAACAACGAGTAAATAGTCACCCAAATCCATTTTCCTTTTGAAATAATAATCAGATTACTCTGAATTTTGAAAATAGCTGAAAACCCCAATCATTTATAAGGAGTTGGGTGATTAAGTAATTAGGTTTAGGATAACTATTATCTTAATATATACTATATATTAATAATGGGTATATACTATATAGTAATGTATTTTTCAAAAGGTATTATTCTTGATTGATAATTTAATCCTAATAAAGTGAGAAAAAGGTGTCAATGTAGGCCTAATAGAGCACGTTCCGGCCCAACAAGGCCCATTAAATTCAAATTTCAAATTCAAATTCCTAAAACTTTCTCTTCCTTCTCTACGCTCCATCTCTCCATTTCTGCGATTCCTCTCTTTACCGTTGCTTCTTCTTCTCTCTACCTTCATCAATGGCGAATTCAAACTCATACCTAACAACACCGACTAAAACTCCATCTTCACGAAGAAACCAACAAATTCAATCTCACACCCAGAATCAAGTCACTTCGGAATCCTCCAGATCGCGATTCGAGGCTTATAATCGTCTCCAAGCAGCAGCAGTTGCTTTCGGAGAGAAACTTCCGATTCCTGAGATCGTAGCAATCGGTGGTCAATCCGACGGTAAAAGCTCTCTTCTCGAAGCACTTTTAGGGTTCCGATTCAATGTCCGCGAAGTCGAAATGGGTACTCGCCGTCCACTGATTCTCCAGATGGTTCACGATTTATCCGCGTTAGAACCTCGATGCAGATTCCAGGTACTAAATCCCAGAAGGATCTCTTATAATCATGATTATTCGATTGCAATTTCAGATTTCTAGGGTTGTTGAATTGGGGAAAAATCGTGATGCTATGCTAATTTCTGGGTTTTTGTGTTAATTTCAACGAAATGTGTACTGATTTGGTAATTTGATTGGTTTAGGATGAAGATTCTGAGGAATATGGAAGTCCGATTGTTTCTGCTACTGCAGTAGCAGATGTAATTAGGTCGAGGACGGAATCGTTACTGAAGAAGACGAAAACCGCAGTTTCGCCGAAACCGATTGTGATGCGAGCTGAATATGCTCATTGCCCAAATCTAACTATTATTGATACTCCTGGATTTGTTCTTAAGGTCACACATTTCTCTTATTTGTATGAAAGTTTGTTCATTTGGATAGTTTCTAAACATTTTTTGTGTGGAGCAGGCTAAGAAAGGAGAGCCTGAAACTACCCCTGACGAGATTTTATCGATGGTTAAGTCATTGGCTAGTCCGCCACATCGTATTCTCTTGTTCCTTCAGCAGAGTAGTGTAGAATGGTGTTCATCGTTGTGGTTAGATGCAGTTCGTGAGATCGATTCTAGCTTTCGTAGGACAATTGTTGTTGTTTCCAAGTTTGATAATCGTCTTAAGGAGTTTAGTGATCGCGGTGAAGTTGATCGGTATCTAAGTGCTAGTGGATACCTTGGGGAGAACACTCGTCCTTATTTCGTGGCATTGCCGAAAGACAGGGCTACTGTTTCAAACGATGAATTTCGCAGACAGATATCTCAGGTGGATACGGATGTTTTAAAGCATTTAAGAGAGGGCGTTAAGGGAGGATTTGACGAAGAAAAGTTCCGTTCTTATATTGGTTTTGGGTCTTTAAGAGATTTCTTAGAGTCTGAACTTCAGAAAAGGTACAAGGAAGCTGCTCCAGCGACTCTAGCTTTACTTGAACAGCGTTGTTCTGAAGTAACCGACGATATGCTGAGAATGGATATGAAAATCCAAGCTACTTCTGATGTTGCTCATCTCAGAAAAGCAGCAATGCTATATACTGCTTCTATTAGCAATCATGTGGTGAGTAATTTGTAACATATTGCGCTGCTTTATCGAGTTGAGAAAAATGACATTGTTTTGCTTTTGTTTGTTTAAGGGAGCTTTGATTGATGGAGCTGCAAATCCAGCACCAGAGCAATGGGGGAAAACAACTGAAGAAGAACGTAGCGAAAGTGGTATTGGAAGCTGGCCAGGCGTAAGTGTGGATATTAAACCGCCTAATGCTGTTCTCAAGCTATACGGAGGAGCTGCTTTTGAACGAGTGATTCATGAATTCCGTTGTGCAGCCTACTCAATCGAATGCCCTCCCGTGTCAAGAGAGAAGGTAGCAAACATTTTGCTTGCTCATGCTGGGCGTGGAGGTGGTAGAGGAGTAACAGAAGCTTCTGCAGAAATTGCTAGAACCGCTGCACGGTCATGGCTCGCTCCTCTTCTTGACACAGCCTGTGATAGACTTGCTTTTGTATTAGGAAGTCTCTTTGAGATTGCTCTAGAAAGAAACGTGAACCAAAACTCAGAATGTAAGCTCCATGATCTTTCAAATTCTTATAAAGCTCATGCAGCTAATGAACAAATGTTTATCTGTTTGCAGATGAGAAGAAAACCGAAAACATGGACGGATACGTTGGATTTCACGCTGCTTTACGGAATTGTTACAGTCGGTTTGTGAAGAATCTTGCGAAACAGTGTAAGCAATTAGTAAGACACCATCTTGATTCAGTGACTAGTCCATATTCAATGGCTTGTTATGAGAATGATTACCATCAAGGAGGAGCTTTTGGCTCTTCTTATTACAACAAAGGATCAGGTAATAATTCGTTCTGCTTCGAGCTTTCTGAGACCGTTCGTGATGAGCCAATGAAAGATCAAGAAAACATTCCTCCTGAGAAAAGTAATGTTCAAGAGACAACACCAGGGAAAGGAGTAGAAACTCACATAACAGTTCCTGAGACTCCATCACCGGACCAACCATGTGAGATAATGTATGGTTTGGTAAAGAAAGAGATCGGGAACGGTCCTGATGGCGTTGGCGCGAGAAAAAGAGTGGCGAGAATGACGGGAAATAGAAACATAGAGCCGTTTAGGATTCAGAATGGAGGAGGATTGAAACCAAGCTCTGCTTATAGTGAGATATGTTCATCAGCTGCACAACATTTTGCTAGAATACGCGAAGTTCTTGTCGAAAGAAGCGTAACATCGACTCTAAACTCAGGGTTTCTAACACCTTGGTAAGTCTATTGATGACAATATTCTTTATTAACTCATAGAAGAGCTTATTTTGATTCGAGTTTATCGTTTTTTTTGCAGCCGAGATAGATTAGTGGTTGCACTTGGATTGGATTTGTTTGCGGTAAATGATGATAAGTTTATGGATATGTTCGTTGCGCCTGGAGCGATTGATGTACTGCAGAACGAACGTCAACAGCTTCAGAAACGTCAGAAGATACTTCAATCTTGCTTGACCGAATTCAAAACCGGGGCGCGTTCTCTATAATGAATGTATGAATGATGTTGATGATCATTGTCTCTATGATGTTATCTTTCTATGTAACAAGTTAGTTCTTCTTGTGGCTATAATGTTGAAACGAAGAAATTGTTCTTGTTTTGTTTGAATTTAGAGTCAAGTTTAGTGTGTAATTACAAGATTCCTATGAACAATTGGTGGTACTAATTGTGGGGGCAATAAAAATCTGTCAAACATGAGAATTTAGGGAGGTTTCGTAATAAATTATGGGTTTATCTATAAATTAGTAATCTTATGGGGATATATGTAATAAACGAAAATATGGGGGTATATATGTAATAAACGAATGTATATAAGAAGCAACTGCAGTGATAAAATAAGAAAATTTAGTTTAAGGGCATGTATAATGGAGACACTGGCATAAGTGTCTAAAAACTTTTTAGAATTAAAAAATATTCTCTCCGTTTCATAGTGTAAGATGTTTTAGACATTTTGTTTTGTTTCAAAATATAAGATGTTTTGACAATCCTAAGTAGTTTTTAACTTTATTGAATATTGTGCAACCAATAATATTATGTAGTTTTTCTTTTTGTTGGTTAAAATGTTTTTTATATATTTTTAGTAAAGGTAGTTTCTTAATATTTGTGTTTTTTGCTAAAACATCTTATATTATGAAACGGAGAGAGTATTAAATTTAGAATATTTGAGTGTCTAAAACTGGAAAAATGATCCAATATCATCCTTAATTTAATATATTTTAATTCTAAAATGTTTTTATACATGCCCTAAGAGCATCCTCATTGTAGACATTTTTAGAAATGTCTAATAGTATTTTTTATTTATATTTTTTACTTATAGTGTTGAGAAAGAGAGAAAGGGTCCAAACTTTCAAACAAAAATCCTATATTAGACCCTCATCCTAAATTTAGGACTCCCATTTGTTTATTTAAATTCAATTTTATTCATAGGAATCTTGTAATTAGACATCTAAATGTTTGCAATAAGGATGGTCTAAGCGTCAGATTGATTTTTCTAAACGTTAGATTAATATCTTTATAATTTATTTACTTTGTTAAAATACTAGAAGTACAAAATAAAAAAAAAATCACATCATATTTTGAACTTTTTCATTGATTAAATATATTAAATTTTGATAATTAATTGGATAGTCGTTATTTAGACAGTTTATACACGTAACAAATTTTTGAACATTGATTAAGAATAAAATGGTGATTTGGTATATATTTGGTTTTGACAAAATTTGAGTTAAATTTTTGGTCATATTGTACAATAATTATGACGTAATAAATGAGAAGAAATTGGATATGGTTTTGTGTAAAACAGCTAAGATGGATTCGATCATAGTTGTATGAGAATAAGAATTGAAATAAAGATATTTGGTTTGCGTTGAAATTCCCATAAACGAAGAGACAAATCTGGCTCCTTAAGTGTGATCGAATGAAATAAAAGTAATAGTATTGCTTTTCGTACTCATTACGAATCGATTCAAAAACAAATTGATAGGTACAATCTACAAAACTTGATTTTCAACAAGCAATACATATATATATACAGATAAAGATGCTTCTAGTATCGTAGAAGATTAGTACTGTTATGTCAACTAGTGATGTTGCATGCATGGACTAAGTTATTTTGTTTGTTTGGGGGATCAATTCAGGTTGGTTTTTATTCAGGTTGGTTTTTTTGTTAATCCGGTTCATAGAAGACCTAGAGATTCTCAAATAATAGTATAGATATCAAAAAAAAAAAAAAAAATTGTTTATATTTGGTGGTTAATTAAAAAAAAAGACATATAGTTAGTATGATTAGGGATGTCTTTTATCGTATGAAAATGCAACTAAACATTTGAGCATGTGCCAACAAACATTAATAGATGCTGTTTTTAAGTTATATATATGCATATAAATTATGGTAGACTCCATAAATATATACATATACACACATTTGATAAAAATAGCTTGAGACAATTCTCAGTATAAAATTGGTGAACCATAACCTATAAATGAATATGATATATAGTTTCTAATTAGTAGAATATTTTAGATTTAATAATTCATTCAATTTTTCTTTCAAAATTAATCGAAAATTTATGGACATCTTTCCAAAACACATCAAACAGATTTGGTGATATTTGGAGAATCCAAGAACTAGCCAGTTGCCACTATCACAAAACACATTTGGTGAATCCATACGCATTTTGATACGTGGCTAGATATCAATTTGACACACAAAAAAAATCGACAAATAAAATTCATATATTTTTGTTCTAAAACCACCAAACTAAAGGCATCTTTGTTATTGGAAGCTACAATACGGTCCTACGGATAGTTACGTTCGTTTTCGTTTGCTAACGTAAAAACAGCGACGCGGAGGAACGAAGTAATGCAGAATCCGAATAAATAAGAAGTTTCAATGCCAACAAATTAGTATCAACCATGCATGGACTCTTATGATAATATATTCTTATGTTCGTGGATCATATGTTGTAAATAATCTTTGTTTTTTTTCGAGGTCACGATTAGGAATCGAACAATTTGTTTTTGTTTTGTTAGATAGTCCAAAACTTGAATATCAACTTTTTATGAGAAAAGTTTCAAGAGAATCTTACTTGTGATGTAAAAATTTCAAATTCCAACTTCAGAAAAGGCACTTAGTGAATCATTGTTCTTTATTTGTTATCATCCATTGGTTATATAAGTTACTTATGACACCAAGTCACAGTGCACATCTATAAAGAAAGATGTGACGCATGGATAATCCTAGTTCACAATTAAACCCGAAACAAATCGATTTAGTTTGTATATATTTCACAACCAAAACTACCAACTCCGAGTCTCCAACCAATCCAAAAATCAAATTTCAATAATGGTCAGTCAAAAAAAAAATTCCTATATATGTATTACATTAATACTTGAAGATACTATGATTTCTTGATATTCTATTAAAAATATTCATCTTAAACTTCACAACTAACAAAAGTTAATTCATGCAGCTTCATATGAATGGTTTTACGGACAATTCCACACTTCGACAATTTACACTTACCACAAAGATCCACGATAAACAATTTCTACATCCATCATGCAGTATTTCTCTAAAAAACCGAATTTCATATGCGGTCTACAAACACTTAAACCTTGAACCGCTTGACCAAGGACTTCCACTAATAATGTTTGATCAATTACAGATATGTTTATATATATATATATATATATATATATATATATATATATATATATATGTTGCATTGGGTTAGATCATTGTTTTTACCAATTCTAACCTAATAATAAGTAATAATCTTCCGGGATCAAAACCTAACAGGAAACTGGATTCACACTTACTCGTAGGGACAAGTTTATTCAGTTTTGGGGAAAAAACAAATACAGCTTTTGCAAAGCCAAAAGGCTAAGTTACGTCAGAGAGAGTACAATATGGCATGTGAAACCTTTGTGTCTTGTCTCTTTCACTACCCACTAATTCTAGTACGTATTCCAGTTTCTATAAAACAAAATTCAAGTGAAGAAAACACAAAGACAACAACTGTAAAAATTTAAGGATAATAATGACATAGTTGAGTAAACTAGCAAAAGAAAAATAGTTAAAAAAAAGAGCCAATCTGTTTTGTTGCTTGTGCTTTTTAACTCAGTGTTACTTTCATTTGCTTCAGTGACACTATTCAGAGTTATGAATATGCAATGGAATCTTATCAGCTTTGTAGATATGGAGACATCAAGTAGGAACTCATATTATTGACAAAATTAAGCCACTAAAAAGGCATAATTTTCCGATAATTATTAAACATATATAAGAAACCATGTGAAAGAAGAACAAAACAAATCTCTCTTGTCTTAAAACTGGTTCCAAATGTCTGTTTGCATCAACCCTTTAATTAAAGTAATTTAATAGTTCTATTTCTCCATCATTCAATCTCTAATTCCCCACTTCTATAAAGAATCTTTTATATAAGCAATGGTGATAAATTGTAGCACAAGCAAAAAATAAAAAAGCGATTTTGATCGTATATAAGCATCTATATTCGTTTCGTTTTCTAGGCCCAAACACAGATAATATCCTTAAAATCTTAAAGCAATCAAATTAACATAAAAATCAGCATAGATCAAACCCTAAATTTAATGTTAATGCATCCTTATTCCTAATATGAGTCTACCTACCATGCAAGCAAATGAATTTAAGAGAGGTACATCAAGTTGCTTTGTTTTGTTCCTAAAGAACAAACAAAATTTTTGAATGAGTTTAAAAGCCATGTGTAAATTACGGACCTTTTATGTACTATATTGACAAGCCAATAAAGACTTTCCTCTATAAGACAATCAATGTCTCAATGATCTTCAAATTTGAATCAAAATTTTAAATTGGAAAATTCAAACACTAAACTAGAAAAGGAAAAAATGATCTTAGTTTCATATTTCTTTCTCTCCATTAACTATTTCTTCAAAATCTAAAACAAACAAACAAATCAATGAAAAAAACAACTTACAAGTTTTATATTCCCAATCTAAAAAAATCTCCTATTTTCTTTCTATATATTCCACTATTTTTGGTTTTGTTTTTCTAGCACATCAACGTAATCATGCACTTATTCCACCGTAGAAACGTACAAGAACGTAGTGGTCCATGTCCATAACTTTACTTCACCTTTAAAACACTTCACAAAATCTTCAACTTCCTCCCAAAAAATATCTCCAAGTTCCTCTCCAAGAACCATCTTCTCAAGATTATACAACTTTAAGCTCTTTCCTCTACTCAAAATGGAGGGTAAAAAAACAACACAAGGACAAGGCTACATGAGAAACAAAGCTAGTGTGTCTTACCTTATGGAAGAAGAAATGGAAAATGATGATGGAGAAGAGGAAGAGAACAGGAAAGGAGGGAATAAAACAGATAATCGCGGTGGCTCATCGCGGTTGTGTCAGGTCGATAGATGCACATCTGATTTAAAAGAAGCTAAACAATATCATAGGAGACACAAAGTGTGTGAAGTTCATGCAAAAGCTTCTTCTGTCTTTCTCTTAGGCTTAAACCAACGGTTTTGTCAACAATGTAGTAGGTAACATATCCAAAACATTACCTTTTCGATATACGCATTTGGTTGGATTCTTGAATAGGTTTTTTTTGGGGGTTTTGAAACAGGTTTCATGAGCTCACAGAGTTTGATGAAGCTAAAAGAAGTTGTAGAAGGCGTTTAGCTGGACACAATGAGAGGAGAAGGAAGAGCTCTAGTGAAAGTTTTGGAGAAGGATCGAGTGGTAGTAGTCGAAGAGGAATTATCGGTCAAGTGATTCAGAATCAAGAAAGATCAAGGGTAGAGACGAAACTTCCTATTTCAAACTCATCATCATTCAAGAGATCACAATAGATAAGAGAAAGCTGAATCTGCTCTCTCTCTTCTGTCATCTAAAGAATCTTAAAAAATTGTGGTACCTAAAAATGTACTAAAATTAGCTAAGTCATGGTTATTGACCACTTATATAGAGAAATAACTACCAATCTCTAGTATTCTCTCTTAGACTCTCCCTTAATGTGTTTTGCATGTTTCAAAGATATGGCTATATGATATGTGTATTAGTCCTTGCTTAGTCGATGAATAATGCTAATTGGTAAAGGTTTTCGATACAGATACGAGTAAGGAGTGTGACTTATCCAAAAGCACAGGAGAGTAACCGAACGCCATGGTCACTATGAAGTTTCAGAATAAGGAATGAGAAATGTTTCGCTACGGATTTCACATCTTTTTATGCCCTTTGTTTAACTCGATGACTACTTCTTGGTTTGACATAACCAAGGAGTATATATATTACAAGATTTGAATAAAACCCATTGAGAGTAGATTATGATAGATTGATACATACTTCCGTTTGCTAGGATGAGTCATCAATAAATATCTCTACCGAATGCATCTTTAGATTTTGAATCTACAAATAAATATTCAGCCTTGAGTGTGAATACTGACACTACAAGAAAACAAGCCATTTGCCACTCCCAGAAGCGTCACAAATTCGTCACTAATGACCCATTTGCGACTACTTAGCGACGCCAACTCGGCGTCGCAAAACGTGCGTCGCAAATTTCTGGCGTCGCTAAATTGCGACGGATTAATAACTCCATAACTCAGTCGCAAATAAGCAACACAATTGTGACTCATGTAGGTAGTCACTAATTAGCAACGTATTTGGGACTGCCTTTGGCGTGGCAAATAAGTGACTAATTAGCGACTTCTGATTTTGCGACTGATTTATGACTAACTATATTCGTCGCAAATTAACGACTAATTAGCTTCTAATTAGAGACTATATTGTTGTTGTCACATTTTGGGTTTGTCACATTTTGGTCACTAATTTGCCACTGATTTGCGACGCTTTTGTTTTAGAAGTGACTGAATTGAATCTCTTTCCAGTCACTTAAATGCTACTAATTGTTGTTTATTTGTGTTGTTTTCAATTACCAAATGTTGTGAATAACAAAAGAATTTGAAATGCAAAATTATATTACAAAACAAGCATATAGCTTGTCAAAATTAATACCAATGTACAAAGAATACTTCACAAGAAATTCTTTTAATACAAATTGATACCAAAAACAAAACAAGAACAAAAATACAAAGTTTTGGTATAACATCAATTGTTCCAGGATGCAGTCTAACATCATCGTCCAAAAATAACACATATTTGGTATCTTTGTGCATTTTCTCAACTCCAATCTTCACGAAGCAGAAACCAAACATACACAAAGTCAGCAAATGCCAAAATGAACAGCATAAATGTAAAACGTATATTGGAATATAGTTTTGCTAGTCATGGTTGTGATTATACTTTAGCCAAGAACAGTTACAATGGAGAGATGAGAACATGAACAGAAACGAAAATACACTAGTGTAACCAATGACAGTCAATCACCAAAAGATTAAAATTGCTTCAAAGATTTATACATACCAACTGATTATGAATTTTCTGGCTGCAAGTGGTTGATAAACCAGCAACCACAACCTTAGCTTCAACATGATCCTGTTTAGGCATTGATATGAACAAAATTTCAAGTCAAGACAAAAGAATGCCATAAGGACTATGACTTGACATTGTTGTGACAGTACTTTCATTGGTCTCTTATAGATACCAAGTTAAACAACTACAATGATATGTTAAAACGTGTCAATACCTGGTGCATAGATAACAGACGGGTAACAGCATGATATGCAGGGTCTTCTGTACTTTCTACTACAAAAAGAAATTCCAATGGCCCACCGTATAGAGAAGTAATCTACAAACATAGACCAAAATGAACAACAAAGTTGGAAGCAAGAGACTTCTCCAATGATGAAATAGTAAAACACTGACCTGACTTCTCCAGTTATGCAAATTGTGTTCTCCAAAACCTTTTAGAGGCATAACAACGGAAACTCTGTGAAGTTTAACCTACCTAGAGTGCTCAAGTTCATTGATATCTTGATAGAGAAACGCCAAGCTATTCCCATCTTTCATGCTGTTTCTAATTCTCTTAACCTCTCGGTTCCTTAAACGTAGAAGTAAAAACACACACAAATCAGAATAAGAAGGAAAAGACACCAACTTGTAACACACAAAAGCATCAAAATCAAACACTACCTGACATATGCAGCAATTAACCAACCTAGAGCAAGAAGTAAGCATATTGTACATCCCTGAGGCATATAAAGAAAAACAAAAGCAAGAAAATTCTTATCATAATGATAAAATGCCCAACAAGACAAGTCAAAGGAGATGACATTAAACCAAAAATTGATAGCATCCTCAAATCATCGTCGATGAGAATCAAATAGCATCACATATAGCTAGCACAAATAGCATCAAAGAAGTCCAAACACAAACCCTACATACACATTCAAACATTTTTTTCAACAACTGATTACTCTTTTAAGCAAAATCAAAACACGAATAAACTTACCATCCAGACCAAGCTAAGAACAAGTCTCGTCCCAGTTCAGGTCTTGCCTTTGCAAAGTTAAACATGACTGTGTACATAATTACAGTTGGCTCTGCAACTCCAAGTATAAGCAATGGCTGACCTCCGATAACCGAGTGTATCATTCCGCAAATGGCGGTAGATGCTAAAGTCTGAACAGCAGTGAGAACTCCATCTAAGAAGTTTCAGAATCCAATTTCAACAAAATTACTATTTTTTTATAAAGAATGAAACTTTAATGAAGAATTTAGATGCAATTTACCTGTGCTTCTTTCCAATTGTTCACCGAATGAGATAACAGGAATCGCAGAGGCGAAGAAAATCGCAGATCCAACAGAGAATTTGAGGTCTCACACTCAAAAATTAAACAAGTAAACAAGTCTGAACAGCAGTGAGAACTCCATCTAAGAAGTTTCGGGTTAGAGAATCGATTTCTTCAACCCAGAATCGATTCTCTTAGCTGAATCGAGTGAACAAAATGAATTACATCAACTCAGAAACACACCAATCAGAAGGATTTGTGAAAAGAAAAGAAAGATTTAGAGAAGAGATGAAGAAATTAGGGTTTATGGCAACATAGTCGAGAGATTGAGAGAGAGCGCCTGAACGGTGGAGGAATAGGTCGGAGAAGGGGATTTTCTTTTAGCCAAAAATGTGTTAAGTGTCAAATTAAACATAAGACTCTTTGTTTTAGAGAATAAATTCCCACCCAAAAAATCAAAATATTTCACCAAACCCCAAATAATTCCCGCCCATATATTAGTCTCAAAAGAGTAACAAAATAGTTACTAATTTGTGACTGATTTGTGACGATTTTAAGTTAGTAACAAATCAAATCCCTAAACCCTAAACATTTAGACCCAAATTTTGTTCTTCTTTCCTTTTCCTAAACCATATACCCTAAATAAACTGATATAACCATTATACCACCACTAACAAAGCTAATTTACAAAAACATCAACTTACATAAATTTTCTTTAAAACTTCTAAGTGTTTATAAGGTAAAGTACATTAATGTTGTTCTCACATATATATTTTAGAAATTGATTTACTCACTACAACCACATCTTAGCTACTTTGTCATTGACTTTAGTACAAGCTGAATACAACTATGAATCATGGAAACATACATTTTGGGGTTTAATGTGTATTATTGTAAAATGGAGTGGCAAAGTAGTCACTAATCAGTCGCAAATTTACTTATGCGTCGCAAATGTGTCGCAAAATAGTGGTATATTTGTGATTATTTTGTGACGTTAGTATAGGTTTGAGAATCCAAAACCCTAAAACCTATATGTCACTAAAGAGTCACAAATTCGTCACTATTAATTTTTTTTTTAAATTGTTATTTTGAAACCCTAAACCCTATATGGTCACTAAAGAGTCACAAATTCGTCACTACCAATTTTTGTGACGCTTTTGTTACGCTCTTATGGTAGTCACTAATCTGTGACTACTTTGATAGTCACAAAGTAGTCGCATATTTGCGACCCAATAGAGTAGTCGTAAATGAGTCGCTAATTAGTTACTGATATGTGACTAGCCAAAAACCTCGGAATAAGTGTCGCAAATTAGTCACTTATTTGCGACACTCTTACGACCAGGTTTTGGCGTCGCAAATTAGCGACAATTTTGCGACGCTTATTTATGGCGTTGCAAAGTAGTCGCAAATTCGTCGCAATAGCGTCGCAAATATTAGTGACTACTTTTGCAGTCACTAACCGCAGTCACTTTTGGACTGTTTTCTTGTAGTGTGAAGTAGACAAGATAATTACGTACCAAACAAGAAAGAAAAAATGCAAATGAAATATAATGAAACGTAGAGTTCTAATACTATACCTTTGTTTCTTTTCCTGATTATTAGCTTAAAGATATGTTATTTTTATTCATGTCATGAGTTTAGGGAAAATAACATATTATAATACAATTTGGTTATGTTATTTTATCGGACATCGAGCTATCTTATAAAATAAAATGGTATGATTATGTGAAATTCAAAATGCAAAGAGCTTTTGGTAGTGAAAATTTGAATACTTCTTACTTGATAATCTACCTAAGTAAATACATATTGATCATGGTAAATTTAGCTAAATTATTTCGATTTGGCTCCTGTTATAACGCTTTAAAACAAATAAAATGTATGTTCTATAATTGGCATCCATACACAACCTTCTTCCAATTACTGAATCATACGTCTAAGGTTCATTAAACGTCAAGCAAAATCGAACTGTCTATAAAACAAAGTAAAATAAAAGATTATTAAGCATGGGTGTTAATGATGATTAGTGGTCCCTAGCTAATCCCTAGAGAATGGGCCAGTGATGTGTCCTAAAGAAAGACCTCAATGGGAGACAAGAAGGCACTTGGTAATATCTTTGTCTTAAAACTTGCATCAAGTTAGTGCACTTTCTTCTTCTTTGCTTCATCGACTCATATAAGCCATTGGCCATGGAACAAGCATTGCGATTGTGACAGCATAATCAATATAGTTGGTTTGTTTAGTATAATCAGTAGTATAATTAAGAACGAACATTACGGCCAAAATGACTAAAATGTTTCGATTAGTTTAAAAAGCCGGTTATCTTCGTCATTCAATTTTTTGGGTTAAGGTGAAAAAAAATTCGTGTTCAAGGAATTGCAAAGGTGACGATGCCATTTGCATTAACATCATCTTGATTCAAATTGAGATGCTTATTTGTTAAAGATCCGTACAGAAAATGAATAAAATTAAACTCTTGTGTTTATTATATGATTTCTTGTCCAATTAAAAATTTATGTCTCAGTCTAGACCACAAAAGGTATTAATCTTAATATATGGACTATAGATTCCATTTGCATATGGTAACCAGTTAGATAACCAATAGAGACATTTTATATACATATGTTTGCACAAGGCCATTGTTGCTTTCTGCTTAAAACTTAAAAGAGTATTTTTAGGAGACCGTGTCCCTCACTACGAGAACCTTTAAAGCTCAAAGAGTTTGTGTCTCTAACCTTTACAATTCTAAAATATTCATCAAATTAAACAAAAAATTTAAGCTAATAATTTACTCCATAGGAGTACTAGTGAAGAGATAGAGACTAAATGCCTCGGTATTAAAAATCTAAAATAGAGCAAACATGTGGGATCGTTTAGGGTTCCAAAAACACTTTATGGACAAAATCATGACATTGAACACCATAACCATTGCTTCACTTTCACTTAGATCTCTCATTCTTCTAACTATCCCCACCAAAAGTCAAACACTGATCTGGCAAGTCTTTGACTGCCGTACCCATTTCGCCACGTGTCCCACTTCAAACTCCTCCATATATATCATAAACACAAACTCTAAACACATTCACACAAATACAATCAATCACCAATATATAACAACTAGTAACGTTTCGCAAGATGGAGGATGACCGGAAGACTCCAAACTCCGGTGAGGTCAAGCCGGAGACAACATTGTTGTCATTATCGTCATCGGATTTCGAGTTTGGATCGTTGACTCCATCTTCTCCATCACAAGATCCATCCTCAGATCATTCTCCGGCCGATCATCTTTTTCTCAACGGCCGTTTATTACCGCATACTTTTCCAACAACCCGTTCGATATCACGTACCACTAGCGAAAACACTTTCCGCAGCAATAGCACAAGTAGCCGAAGCAGTGATAGTAGCAGCCCGACAAGCACTTGCAATGTATTCAAGATCACGAGTTCAAGTACTAATATTACATGTTTTGGGCCACGGTCTGAAAAGATTATGGATCAAAGGTCTGGAACTAGTATTACATATTTTGGTCTCCGGTCTGAAAAGATTATGGGTCAAAGGTCCGAAACTAATCATCAAAAGTCGTCTTTAATATTGGATTCAAAGAAGAAACCAAACAATGGTAAGATTTTGTATTTGCCGACACAATGCAAGAGGAAGAATAAGGCTACGGAGATTGTGACGGCACAACTTTATGGGTCGTATTCGCGGAGGTGGCAGCATATAACTCCGGTGTTTCAAAGAGAAGGGTCGGTTAGAAGTAGAAACGGAGGAGGGATTAAGGTTGGTGGTCGGAAGAAGAAGACGAAGACGGTGAAGAAAAAGAAGATGGAGGAGAGAAGAGGAAGTAAGTTGATGAAATGGTGGAAGAAGATTTTTAAAGCGATGGTTTTGGCTTGTAGAGAGTGTCATGCAATGGAGCCTCAAAGACTTGTGAATGAATGATGATGATGATGATGTGAAGAAGAAGAAGATAAATTAAACGTCCATAGTCAATTTTTTTATGTGGGTTTTTTTTTTGTTTTGTGAATTTGCTTGTTTTCTTTTTTGTATGATAAAACCAAATTTATGAAAATATATATTTCTTATATAAAAAGAGTTTTCCGCTGCCGAGGTTTGAACCCGGATTTTTTCTATCGTTTGAGAAAAAATTAACCTTTGTGCTACAGCGGATTTGTTGAATGTTTATCACATCGATTACTATATAAATATAGTATTAATCCAAATACTATATCCAAATTGATAATTTTTATATTTAATATATATGTAAATATCCAAACTAAACAAATTAACCGAAAAACAACAAAAAAATTGTAGTTTTATCCAAATAATTTGAACATATTCGATTTAGTATCCGTTGGACTGTCGGTATTTGGTGTTGCGGTTCTATTCAAATATTTTTTAAAAATTAGTTCTAGTTCGGATTCGGTTCAGATAATTTGAAGCCTCAAAGATTTGTGAATGAATGATGATGATGATGTGAAGAAGAAGAAGATAATTTAAACGTCCATAGTCAAATTTTTTATGTGGTTTTTTTCTTTTTTGTGAACTTGCTTGTGTTTTTTGGTATTATAAAACCAAATTTACGAAAATATATTTTTATATTATATAAAAAAAAATTTCCGCTGCTGAGGTTTGAACCCGAATTTCATTTCTAGTTTGAGAAGAAATTAACCTTTGTGCTACAGCGGATTTGTTGAATGTTTATTCCATCGATTACTATATAAATACAATATTTTAAGTATTGTAAAATTCAAATACTATATCCAAACTGATGATATTTTATATTAAATATATCTGTAAATATCCAAACTAAACAAATTAACCGAAAAACAAACAAAAAATTGTAATTTTATCCAAATAATTTGAACATATTCGATCTAGTATCCGTTGGATTGTCGGTATTTGGTGTTGCAGTTCTATTCAAATATATTTTTTAAAAATTGGTTCTAATTCGGATTCGGTTCAGATAATTTTGGATCAGTTTCCATTCCCTTCCTCAAAATCATACTCAAACAAAACACTAATTAATGTCTATGGAACTATCATATCTCATTTCTTGTAAAACACCTACGTACATATATCTATTTTCTAGTAATGACTAAATAACTTTGGGCTGGGCCTGTATCATAAATCGGATCGGGTTGTTTATCTTAGATAGATAGTAATCCGGGTCGGGTCGGGTCGTAGTTAAGGTTTTTCATAATTTGTTTTTAAGGAAAAAAACAAAAACAAAATAATCAAATCGAGGAAACTTCATAATCGAGAGAGCAGTTCTTCTTCTTCTCGATCTCTCTTCGTGCTCGAGAGAAGAGAGAAAAGGCATTGGTGAGATAGAATTTTTCTCGGGAAAAGTTAATTAGAAAAACTAAGATTCACAGAGAGAAAAGAAACACGAAGATCTGTACATATCTATAATCTATTCACGCGTCTTCTTCTTCTTCATCGTCGAACTATTCAGGTACAATCCGAAACCACGATCCTTGCAATTTCTCGAATTTTTTGAAATCGAAATCGAAAAATTTAGACTTCATTTCG
Source organism: Draba incana (assembly GCA_963576765.1). Taxonomy (NCBI): domain Eukaryota; kingdom Viridiplantae; phylum Streptophyta; class Magnoliopsida; order Brassicales; family Brassicaceae; genus Draba; species Draba incana. The sequence continues at coordinate 49,385,653 of OY755204.1, forward strand.
TGATTTGATCGAATGGGTCAATAGAAAATTTTCAATCAAGGTGTTTCAAATTTCCGTCTCGTACTGTGAAATTTTTATCAGTTAGCTTATTCAATTCCTTGATTATAACTAATGGGTAATGATCTTATTTGGTTGAATCGAGTAAAGAGTCTATGCATTGTGAATAATCAGATTTAAGTTACAGTCTTTATAGATCTCAGTTTGAAGAATGAGTATAATACTTGAAGGGTTGACCCAATTTGTGATTTTGATTTGGAGGATGGTGAAAAGTTTTGAATTTTGATGTAGTGGGTAAAATTTATTGATGCAGTCAAGTATTTTGCAGGAGGGAGAAGAAGGTGAATTTTTTTTGTTTATTGTTGTGAAAAAAATGGATGATGTTGCTGGTTTACAAGAGGCAGCTGGAACCAGGTTTAGCCAGTTTGAGTTAATCGGAAGAGGATCGTTTGGTGATGTTTACAAAGCGTAAGTATCTCTGATACATTCTGAGTTCTTATGATTTTTCAGTAGTTTTTCATATAGCTTGATCAGAAAGGAGGCTTTTTGTGTGTAGTGAGTGCCATGGAACTTGTGTAAGAGTTACCACCACATAGAAACATAGACATAAATGCTGATAAGTGGTCTTAGGTTCATCTAACGCGTTGAATTTGTTGATATCGATTGGAAAAGTAGATTTTTTCGGAATATGTATTATCCCATTCCAGCCTCGATGTATGATAATCTGATTGGCCTTGTTCGTATGCTGAGCTGTTGCCTCTGTTTATCAGGTTTGATACGGAACTTAACAAAGAAGTTGCCATTAAAGTTATTGATCTGGAAGAATCGTAAGTAATTACCTTTTTTATATGATTTTCTCGCTATCATTTATGTAGTCTTCACTTACGCTTTTGAGTATTATTTTGTATATGCTACTTGTTTGAGATTCTCAAATGCATTAATCTATATTTGAGTTTATCTGTAAAATAGTTTTAGTTTTCAGCTGTCTAACTAGCTCTTTTAATTCATATCTGACAGAGAAGACGAGATTGAAGATATACAGAAGGTATCTCTTGGATTAATGTTAGATTTTTGTTCAGTATTATTAGCAATGCAAGATTGTTGTGTTCACGTTTTGTTGTTAACACCAGGAAATTTCAGTACTGTCACAATGCCGTTGCCCGTATATTACCGAATACTATGGTTCTTACCTTCACCAGACCAAGTTATGGATCATCATGGAATATATGGCTGGTGGCTCAGTTGCTGACCTTGTATGTTATTTCACTTCATTGCTGAGTTCAGAAATATAATTGTTTGTGTGCGGATGCGCGCACATTTCTGTGGAATTCTTTTCATTACATAAATTCTTGTTGGTGCAAATTGTAATCTCTTAAAACAATATTGTGAGTGTAGCTTCAACCGGGTCATCCATTGGATGAAATTTCAATTGGTTGTATTACGCGCGATCTACTTCATGCTGTTGAATACCTCCACGCTGAGGGAAAGATCCATAGAGATATTAAAGGTACACTCTGCTAGTATATGTTTTAAAAATCGTATCACTTTTCTTGATCCAATCGTGTTCTCATCGCTTCTTGCATGACAATATTTTTTCCCTATATCTGTAGCCGCTAATATTTTGTTATCCGAGAATGGTGATGTTAAGGTATTCTTTACTTCGGAAACTTAATTCATTAAATTCTTAAATTTGTTTTTATGTCCAAGTGGTTTAGTTGTACTGCTGATCTCCAACTTCTTTAACGCATATCAGGTCGCGGACTTTGGTGTGTCTGCACAATTAACCCGGACAATATCAAGAAGAAAGGTGAAACTCCTGATTCTTTAACGTGTTTCTTTCTTCGTCAATTGAATTATTTTTTTGGTAATAGCTTTGTCCTATGAAAGCTGAAGCGGACAAATATTTGTTTATTATCCCAAGCTCTCCCCTGTGATAGTTTAGTGTTATTATATAACGTTTTGAGCTGCATTTGCTAATAATATAAAATTGACAGACATTTGTAGGAACACCATTTTGGATGGCACCGGAAGTGATTCAGAACTCAGAAGGTTATAATGAAAAGGTACCTCTCATCCATCCGCCGAAGCTTCTTTGGTTTTTTCTAGCTTATTCCAATCTTTGTTTTGTAGCCCTTTCTAATATTTTGTCTGTACTGTTGCTGGGTTGGTAAATCTTTTCCAGGCAGATATATGGTCTCTCGGAATAACAATGATCGAGATGGCAAAAGGAGAACCTCCTCTTGCTGACCTTCATCCTATGAGAGTTCTTTTTATCATTCCCCGGGAAAGCCCTCCTCAGGTCTCATATTTCTAAGTTTAATATTGGCACGAGAAAGGCTTGTTAGATGGTTGGAATGCATTTTCTGATAGGAAACCGAATACTGCCGTATGTCTTGACTGCGAATTCTCCTTCATGAGCTAGATAAATAACTTTTTGTATTTACTCCGCAGTTAGATGAGCATTTTTCACGTCCTTTGAAGGAATTTGTTTCCTTTTGCTTGAAAAAGGCTCCTGCTGAGGTACTTGTAGTGCGGTCTCTTATCTTTAATGCCATCAATTACATGCCAAGATCTCTCATACAACTCTTCCTTGCACTTTCAGAGACCAAGTGCGAAAGAACTTCTCAAACATAGATTTATAAAGAATGCTAGGAAAAGCCCAAAACTTCTTGAGAGAATAAGGTATGGTGTTTGTTCACGTCAACAGTGTTGGTTTGTGGTTTCAGATTATCACTCCGCTAATTTGATGGTGTGACAATAAATAAGCAGTTTGATATGTAGATGGCTTTCCAGTTGGTTCGCTATATGCTTTATGTCAAAAGAAACTACTGAATAGGATGACTAATACTGTCCTTTTTTGTTTGTTTGAAGAGAGCGGCCGAAATACCAAATAAAGGATGATGAAGAGATTCCAGAGAATGGTCCACAATCTCCGGTTGAATCATTTGGTACTGTTAGAGTGGCCAGAGATGAGAGAGGCCAAGGAACTAGGTTGGATAAATGGTCTACCCTTGGGATTTCTTCTCTCTTTATTGTTTATCAAAATGTTAAGAACTTGTAGCTACAGTTCTCAGGCGAAAACTGTCAAAAATGCCGGGTGGGACTTTAGCATTGGGGGATCTCAGGGTGCTGGAACCGTTCGAGCTTTAAAACCTCCACAAGCTAGGGAAAGGCGCCAAGAAGTTAATTCAAATCAGATTTTTCAAAAATCATCACGAGCCGGTGGTAGTCAACTGTCATCTCCTTCTGCTAGTGCAGTTCCCGAAATCTCAGAAGGAGGTTTTGGTAAAAGAGATTCGTATCAGAATTACTATCAAGAAGAAGTAAGATCCTTTGCCTCTTGTTTGCCTTAATATAGTCCATCATGTCTCGCCTGAGACCATAATAAAACAGAAACAAGGTAGATCATACTTTACTCATCTTTGAATTCTGAATTGTTCAGGATGATTCATTCAGTGGTTCCGGAACTGTTGTCATACGATCTCCTAGAAGCTCTCAATCATCTTCGATGTTTCGTGATCAAAGCTCTGGGGTATTGGACTCTCTCTTTTTTTTCTCTTTTACGTATTAAGCAAATTTGCTTGGTGCTACCTTACTGTTCCAACAAGTATTATGTCTGATTCCAGTTCTGCTGTGTAGTCTACGAGCAGGTATACATCTTTTGAGGATGCTTCGACAAGTGGAACTGTTGTTGTCCGTGGGCAGACTGATGATTCTGGATCACCTCGAACACCAAAATCTAGACTAGGGCTTCAAGAAAGAAGCTCTAGTGCCTCGGAAGATAGCACAGCAAATCTTGCAGAGGTTATTTAAAACTTTTTTATCTTTTGGAGTGGTCTCTGAAATTACAATTTACTCTCCTTTGTTCTTATTCATTCGTACAATTCCAGGCAAAGGTAGCACTTGAAGCCGCTTTCAGAAGAGGGAATGCTAGGGAAAGACTTGGTAATGGGAAAGTTAACAAAAGAAGGGAACAAACAACAGAGACTTCTGATCACTTGAGGTTAGTGTGTGTATTCATATACTAAAAGCTTCTTCTGGTTAACAATATTCGTCTGATTATTTCTGACGTTGAAAGCTGTTACCTTGCAGAACTCCCCGCGATCGTTCTGATAAACAAAAGACAGTAACGAGATCTCAAGAATTAAGTGATGATGATGAAGATGACTCCAACTTGGTATCATTGTCTGCATCATTGTCTCTATTGCTCTTACCATCCTTAAAAGAGGTAAGCTCCTACATGGTTTCTATAATTTTATATCAACATGTGGAATCGTTTTTCTCTACGAGTCTTTAACGTTGAGAGAAAACGTTTCGTATTGAGTTGGAAGCTGCAAACATGTGAAAGTAGCTGTTTTTCGCTTTTCTGCATTTTAACGGGAGTATCGATGTAGGCTATGGGTGGCGATGACTCAAAAGGATCTGTTGGACATAGAGTTTCGAGAGCATTAGTGAACATGGAACGCGAAAAGCCTGGTTCGTGTGAAGCTTTTATTGCCAAATTGATTGAACAATTGGGAAGGTAAGAGAAACTCTAAAACAACACACATTTGCATAACATTATCAATACTTTGATCTAATAAACCTCGAAAATCATCGTCATACAGTACAAAGGAAGTATCGGTGAAAGAACTGCAAGACATGGCGAACCGTGTATTCGGTAAGACAAATGATGCAGAAAACAAAAGAAACCAAGCTAGTAAAGAGTTTACTTCCAATACAAACGTTAGCCCACTTGGAAGATTCTTATTCTCAAGGTTTGATTGATATAAGTATAATAAGCATTACATTTTTTTCTTTCTTGAATTTGTAATATTAAAATTCGAAATTAGATTCTTAACTTTACATTTTCCTTTGTGTTATGCAGATGGCTAGGTCAAACATCGCGTGATCTAAACTCAAGTTGAGATATGGACACAAGACGGAAACATAAGAATTGTGTTTGTGTGTGTGTCTTTACTCTTTATATATTTGATTGATGCATTGAATTTTTGGTATTTATGTGTATAATTTTTTTTTTTCAGCAGAAAAATGGGTGTATTTATAAATTTTATAAGTTTATTTGCTCATTTTGTTTTATCTTTAATTTTTCCTTCCTGGTTTTTTTGAGTGGAAGCATATTATTCTTAGTTTGTATAATTAAGAGATTGCATTTATCTTATCACAATATTTGTAATCACTGTTACCATTTCATTTATAAACTATGTTACTACTCATTAATTTTTCTTTCTTTCTTTGAACTCTCACATGATGAAGTCATCAATCTCTTTAAAATTTCTTCAATTGAAAATGATGTTTACAGCCATTGCAAGTCCACATAGTTACTTGTATTTTCATTCGCTAATTTTCACTTACATTGTTTAAAAAAAAAAAAAAAAAGGATGACGTCAATGTAAATTGTACAAGCAATAACGGTGATGCTAACAAAAATATTTCAAGTTTCAAGGAAAGTACGATAAATTTACTTGTCCTGACAAATGTTCAAAATTCATTGCTTTACAGACATAATAGTTCTAACTAAAAATAATAATTTCAAAAGAAATCAAAGAAGGTTCTTTTTTTTTTCCGACTCAGGTCATTGTAAACACTAATTTGCATACAAATTACAATTAAAAATCCGGTTTTACAAATGATTTAAACATTATACGTAAATATATTATCAATAATATACGTAGATGAGTAAGTGGTCCCTTTTTGGTCGGAGAAATGGTCAAAGAACGAAAGTAAGTCACATATATAACTTTTTTATGTTTATTAGAGCATGATTATTGGAAGGTGCTTAGAGTAAATATAGTGGGTTGTTAAAATATAAAATTATTAAAATTTGAGTAAAAGGAAAAAAGAAAGTGTTTTTGTGGGGTGTATTGAAATATAAAATTAATAAAAGAGAGGAGATAGTGAGTGTGTTTAAATATAAAATTAATAAAAGTTGAGTAAAAAGAAGAAAGAGTTGTTTATTTTAGTTTTTGAAAGGAAATAGTTTTTGAAAGGAAAAGAGTGTTTAAATATAAAATTAATAAAAATTGAGTAAAATAATAAAAGAGAAGGTATAAAATTGACTAAAAGGAAAAAAGAGTATGTGTTTTAATAATTTTTTATTTTTAAGCAACTCTATAAATCCACCAATAATCATGCTCTTATGATTTATGAACATCCATTTTAGTCACAGTCACAGAGTTCCAAAACGGAGTTTTACGAAACGCTGTTATCATCCACGTAGCTCAAATGTCGCGCCAACAAAAATGGAAGTGTAGGACCCAATAATTCCAGCCGACGTTACCTAGAGTGACTGTCTGTCATCTTCAAATATCTGACAGCAGCACGTGTTAACACACGTGGCGATTTCCTAATGGGAGTTATTGCAAATATGTGACCCTAATATTTTACTTTTTTTTTTTTATTCTACGCTTTGATTTTTTTTTTTATTAATGGATTTTTCCACATTTTGGAATATATTTGTCTAATTTAAAATTGAAATCCGTCCTAACACATACATATCTATCTACAAAATTTACCGTTTATTCATACTTGGAATTGTTTATTTTATTTGAAAAAATACCGAAAAATATGGGATGAATTAAATTACTTTTAAAATAATCAATTCAAATTATCTATACGTCTCAAAATGATCCTTACATAAATTAATAAAATTAAAAATTATTTTATTTGTCTAAACTTCTCGAAACTATTTCGTTACCCTATTTTCCCGTTTTCATTCTTATTGTTGAATTTTATTATCGATACTTTTCTACAATTTTCCATCCGATATTTGAAATGAACACCTATAATTTTGAACAGAATATTTGTAACCTCAAGGATTCAAGATTACAAATTTTAAATGAAAAGAATTATTTATAACAGATTATATTTTGTTGGAGTTATGTGCAAATATATATAGAAGAGCGCGTGGTCGCCCGCATGACCTAGGTGACATGTGACATGAGTGGAATTTAGTTGAGTCAGTGGGGTATTAGGGGCTAAAATGTCGTTATTGATAAGTTAATTGTCCAAATTAAAGCGAGTCGCTCGATATGCGCGAGGCGACGAGATGAACATGCCACAAATCTGCGAGTCGCTCGATATGCGTGAGGCGACTTGATGAAAGTCTGTGGGGTCGCAAATTTCGTCTCAACAGAGATGAGGTCGCGAGTTGATTCCGATCCTGCGAAGTCGCGAAATGATCGAGATCAAAATCCGCAAGCTGCTTGAAGATTATGTCACAAATATGCGAGTCGCTCGATATGCGTGAGGCGACGAGATGAACATGCCATAAATCTGCGAGTCCTCGATATGTGTGAGGCGATTAGATGAAAGTCTGCAGGGTCGTAAATTACATCTCAACAGAGATGAGGTCGCGAGTTGATTAAGGCGCGAGTTGATTCCGTTGTAAAGAGGAAGCTTTGAAAAAGTGAAGTCCTGAAGTCGCGAATTAACTCGGAGGTGAACTTAGGAGGTCGCGGGATCGCATGTCGATCTGGTTCCCTTTGAAACCATGATCCTTTTAAGCCCAGATTCTTGGCCCAAATTAAAATGAGGCCCACCTCGAAACTCGAACCACGCCTATAAAAGGAGGGATGCTCCTCAGATATTTCTCATAATTCTCATTTCTCCGAAAACAGGTTTGCTCTCTCTCCCTTTTCTCTCATTTTTCTTTCAAGTATTTGATAGGGTTTTTTGCCTTCCCATCACTTCGCCGCCGCCGTGTTCTTCATCGCCACCGCTGTGTTCTTGAGAAATCTAAAAATCTCTACCTCTTTGATCCAAAAAATAATGTCGTCAAGAAATTCGACCGAGTCTGCGAGATCTGCCGAGTTCGCCGAGAAGGAAAAATTGATCTGGGTGTATTCCGCCCCTAGCGAGTAGGTCGTTGATGCGAGTTCAAGTTGTGGAAGGATCCGCGGATGCGAGGACGTGAGTACTTCCGGCCGTGAGGAGGCGAGTCTGTCTGGGCGCGAAGAAGCGATTTTTTCTGCGCGAGAGTGTCGGGCTAGAGGTAATTCTCCTCTTGCTGCCTTATTCTCCTACCCCACTCCCACCTTAAGGCAAAGTCGCGAGACGGGGGAAACTGTCTCATCAAGGCGAGCTCCACGAGCATATATCCAAGAGGGAGTTAGGACCTCGCGTCCCTCGCAGAATGCCGAGACTTTTGCTGCCAATGAACAAAGGCTAGTCATTGAAGTTCCACATCTTCGTGACGAGTCCCTCAGTCCTGCCGAGCCGTTTCCCCGAGTGAAGATTGAGGAATGTAACTGGGCATACAACCCTCTCGTAGAGGCTGAAAGATCGGGGCCTTGGATAGCATCCGGACTGGCCGAAGTCCCGAAGAAGAAGACGTCAAGGCGAAAGCAACACCCGCCTCCAGGCTCGTCATGGTGTGACGAGGAGTCGCTGGATATCCTTCGCGCAGAATGCGGAATCTCCGACGCGATCGAGATGATTGTGCCAACTATCGAGCAGCGAGAGGACGACCTGCCAGTCGGCACATTCACTACATATGAATGCTAGTTTAGGGGTTGTTACCTCACATTCCCAATTCCTGCATTGATTCTGCAGTACACGTTGGTTCATAGAATCGCGCTTGCGCAGATCAACACAAGAGGAGTTCGTCAACAGGTCGGGCTACTGACTCGAGCTGCCGAAAGTGGCGAGCCCATCGGAGTTCGTCATCTTCATAATTTTTTAGAGTTCCACAAGCACGCTGACCCGAGCGACAAGAGGTTGTATAATCTTGCGAGTCGACCTCTGTACAAGATTTTAGATGGCTTTCCGAACAAAGACCACAGTTGGCGAAAATACTTTTTCTTTGTGTCGATATCATGCGCGTCTGTTGAAGAAGAACGTCCGGCGGTGGCGAAGTGGGGAACACTTGGTAGATTTTTTTGATGTTTATCGTGCGAACTATCTCCTTATGCTTTATCTTAACTTTCTGCTCAATTGTTTTTACTGCTCCCTGACCGCTACTCACTCTTGTTCCCGGAATCGACGATCTGTTCAACAAGTTAAAGGCTAGGAAGTGTCTTTAAGAGCGTCATTTCCATCTTCAGAGAGTCATTCGAGCTCGCGAATTCACTTTAATCGACGAAGAAGACTGTCCTAATCAAAGCGAGTCCGACGAGCTCGATATCATGTCGGACAGACCAACTTTCCGCGACATTACCAAGAAGAAAGCTGCGAAGGCCAAGAGACAAGCCGAGCCAAAACCAGCTGCTCGTGCCGCCGAGACATCAAAGCGGAGTGTAGCGAAGGAAAACACTCTTGTGGCAAAGAGCGACGAAGCAGCTACCGTAGATGCGAGTGGTGCTTTGGCTGTTATTCCTTCACAGCCGATTACCATTACGGACGAGCCCGCCGAGCCCGAGAACCAGATGTTTCGAAAAAGAAAACACTCTGCCTCTGAGAAAGGCAAGGGCAAGGCAAAGGATGCGAAGAAATCTCGCCGCGAGCTGCCGACTTTGCCTCCAGGTTCACGATATAGAAACTCTGCCTAGGTTTATGATGATCCGTAAGCTGCGGCCGCTCTAATGGCCAAGATCACATATCTGGGCGACAGCATTCCGATCCCAGAAAGGTTGGTAAAGAGCGAGCTCTACAAGGAGTTCGCGTCTCGCCAGGCTAAGGTAAATTCCCATTTATCCTTTCTGTTCCGTCTTGCTTCCTTTTTCATACTTTTAACTCCATTGCAGGCTATCGCTCATTGTAAAAGGATGATCATAGCGTATTATCAGGAGGCGAGGTCTAGGCAGGCCTTAATCGACGAAGCCAGGGGGAAGGAGGAGGTCGAAAAGAAGCAGGTCGCATCTCAAACGAACTTGCTTTCTGCTGAGCGCGACGCGTATAAGAAGAGCTCTAACGACTTGGGCAAGCATCTCCAAAAGGTTGGTCTTTAAAAGAAGAAGGCCGAGGAGAAGAATGCCGAATCGCGAGGCAAAGCTGTTGGCTCTAGAAGCGAGTCGCGAGAGGGATCTTGAGGAGGCTGCTTCTTCTGCGAGGCGAACTGCGGCTGCCGAGGTTCAATCTCAGCTGACTCGTGCACACGATTTGTTCTGTCGGATGATGAAAAAGCCGATTAGGAACATGGTTCTTCTTTCGCAAGCGGACTCTAACCTCCAACTCCTTGACGACATGGAAGACGTTGATGCCGAGGAGCCCTTCGATCCCAAAGCCGAACGTGCTCTTCTTATCGAGAACAAGGCAAAGCTGGGCTCAGCCTATGATGTCTTTGATGAGATAGCCGCCGAGTTGAGGAAACTGCTAGGTACGAATTATGTGGTTCCCATTAACGTAAGGGATATAGTTGTTTCTCCGCGAGTCGAGACCATTGCTAAGTCTGTTGGGGTTAATGTAGCTTCTGGATCCAACGACGGCTCGCTAGAAATGCGGTTGCGGAGCGCTAGCGAAGAGCTGAGCGATAGCGAGTCGGGCGAGACGGATAAAACTGTCGATCCCGACCAGGCTGTAGAAACTGAACCTCAGCGCGAGCCGACTCCCTTGGAACAGGTTCCCAAGACTGGCGGGCCGATTGTTGGAAAATCGACTAGTGAGGTTGCGAGTTCGGCCGGATCTTCCGTACCAACTAATAAGGAAGTGGCAAAAGAAGGTGGCGAGTTGGCGGGTTCGGCAGGCGCTGCTGCTCAAGCCGAAGATAATGGATTTGAAGAGGGCGAGCTGGTCGCCTAATCCAAATTTGTAATAGCTTTTAGGATTTGCTGTTTTCTTTTTGTTTTGCTAAGGTTTTAAGACTTGCTTTTGTTTCGATGCCTAGACGGCTTTATCCAACCTGTGACATTTTATCTGCCTGGTTGGTCGAACCCAAATTTTAATGAAATGTTCATAAAATTCGGATTTCATGCGACTTTTTTTATCGCTTTTAGATTTGTCGTTTTTGGCGAGGCCCGTAAGAGCTCATCAGCGAGGCCTATTATAGTTCGTTACTTAAGAAAATTTTGGAGTATAGATGAATTCCACAGAATCTCTTACCCGATTATAATCTCTGACCCGATTATATTTGTCAACTTCGACAAGTGTTAGGTATAACTAGGTATGCGAGACGAACATCCTGGTTTACAGATATATTCTCGTGAATACGTAAGCTCCAGTAATGGATTCTAAATTTATATAGCGCTTTTATCCGTTATGGATGTATAAGGGATATACTTCGCGATGAAGTGTTCAAGATCGTCATTATGGTCAGTAAATGACGACGAGTCGACATTGGAGTCACGGTTTAGAACATTAAGTCTTTTACCGATGGTAGCGTTTTAGACGATTAAGTCGTTTGCGAGCTGTCGCGTGTAGACAATTAAGTCGTTTTGCGAGTTGTTGTGTCGCGTGTAGACAGTTAAGTCGTTTTCGAACTAATCGAGTCGTAATAAACTGTCGCGTGTAGACATTGACATCGTTTGCGAGCTGATCGACTCTTAACAGCCTTAGTTTATTACATGGAGTTCGGGAGTATAGATATACGGACCCACTCCCCCCTTTTTCGAATTGGGGGGCAACGTACCCTGTGAAGGGATCAAGTCGCGCCGTAGTTCAAGTCAAATAACTTAGTATTTTTAGCAGTAGTATTTTTTCAAATGTCGCGCATTCCATGAACGCGGGATCATTTCGCCTTTCATGTTGGCGATTCCGTAGACGCCTGGACAAACTACCTTCGTGATTTGGTAAGGTCTTTCCCAGTGGGCGCCGAGTTTGCCGGCATTTGATTCGGCTGTATTTTGAAACACTGCGCGAAGGACGAGGTCTCCTTCGTAGAAACGCCGAATTCGCACTTTGGAGTTGTAGTACTTGGCAGCCGCTGTTTGATATTCGGTCATCTTGATAAGAGCTCGATCGCGTCTTTCGTTTATAAGGTCGAGCTCGTCGAGCATGAGGAAATGATTGAGACCTTCCTGCTCAGGAAGTAATCGCCGGCGGACTCCTGGAAAATAGCCTTCGGGAGGAATAACACACTCTGCTCCGTAGACGAGAACGAAAGGTGTCTCGCCCGTAGCTCATCTGCCTAACGGCCTTTCATAGCATCGTGTCGAGTCTTTAAGCCGTGAATGAGCATTTTGTTCGACGCCTCCGCCTGACCGTTTCCCTGTGGGCAGCGAGGCGTCGACTTGCTGACTCTAATCTTCCATTTGTCGCAGAAAAGCTCGAAACGCTTGGAAATAAACTGCAAGTGGTTGTCTGTCACTATTTCGTAGGGCACGCCGTGTCGACAAATGATATTTTTCCAGATGAAGTTTTCGACCTGCTTGTCCTTAATCGATCAAAACGCTTCTGCTTCAATCCACTTGGAAAAGTAGTCCGTCAGGACCAACAAGTACCGTTTCTGCCGAGATGGATGGAGAGGTCAGACAATGTCCATCGCCCATCTCATGAATGGATACGGCGAAGTGAACGAACTCAAGAACTCTGATGGTTGATGGATGAGAGGACCATGATGTTGACATTTCTCGCACTTTGCCGCGAACAACTCGCAGTCTTTTATCATTGTTGGCCAAAAATATCCATTTCGCTTGATTCGAATGGCGAGTGAGCGACCTCCGGAATGGTTACCGCAGGATCCACAATGAACTTCGTGCATTATCTGGGGAGCCTCTTCCCCTTCGATGCAGATGAGTAGCGGCCCGGAGAGTCGCCATTTCAAAACATTTCCATCTAGCAGAACGAAACGCGATGCTTGGGCCTTTAATTTGCGAGCCGCCCCCTTATCTGTCGGAACGTCGCCGTCTGCGAGATATCCGCGAACGTTATCCAACCATTTCGTATCACATTCATAAACTGCGGTCGCGTCGTTGATGACGACATCGTCAATTTCATGCAGTGTTGGCGGTTCCTCGTTGCACGGATAATCATCTTCTGGTAATTCTTTGAGTTGTTCAGGGAGAAGACCGTGGTCAAAAGTTGTACTTTCCGGATCGAGCTCATTGTTTTCTGTCATTACATCTGTCGTTTCATCTGCTCCGACTGCGTCGGACCGTTCGACATCCATCGAAACCAGTTCGACAATATCTTGGGCTTGGTCGAAGTCCATTAGATCTGCCACGGGACGAGTAGGCGAGCCGTTGCTTAGATCCGCTCTATGCTTCGCAGCTTGAGATCTCGTCAGCACGTTGACTTCCTTAGTGATCGCGATGCTCGGTTGTTCGATGAACTCAACCTTGACGATTCTCTGAAGATCTTTATCTGGCTTTGACGACGAGCCAAGTCAAGCGAGGGCATCCGCTTGCGAGTTCTCTGCCCTAGGAATTCTTGTCAAGGTAAAAAGTTCGAAGTCTGTTGCTAATTTCTTGACGAGGGCGAGGTATGCTTCCATGCACTCGTCTTTTGTCGCGTATTCGCCATTGAACTGGTTTACGACGAGTTGAGAGTCATAAAAAGCCTCAATCCTTGTCATTTTAAGTGCCTTATCCAATCGAAGACCAGCGAGTAAAGCTTCGTTTTCTGACTCCTTGTTTGATGCTCTGAAAACAAGGTAGAACGATTGTTCCAGAGATTCCCCGTCCGGTGACGACAGTCGAATGCCTACTCCCGAACCGTGTTTAGACGATGAGCCGTCCACATGTAATTGCCAGATTTTGGATGGGTCTTCGTTTTCAGACGAGGCCGCCGCCTCCGGTAAGTCGATTAGAAAGTCGGTCAATACTTGTCCCTTGATTGTCGTCCTACTGCGGTATTCGACATCGAACTCGCTTAATTCAATGGCCCACTTGGCGAGCCGCCCGGATTGAGCCGGGCTATGGAGAACAGCTCGTAGTGGAATAGTACTGAGGATTACGATCGAGTGGGATTGAAATAAGGGCGAAGCTTGCGAGCCGACGTAATAACCGCGAGTGCTAATTTCTCCGTTAGCAGATATCTTGTTTCCGCATCGGTTAGCTACTTGCTGACGTAGAAAATGGGTTTCTGCTCGGTGCCGTCTTCGCGAACTTGAACTCCACTGACTGCCGACAAAGAAACCCCAAGGTACAGATAAAGCGGTTCGCCGGCAACAGGCTTTGTCAGAACCGGCGGAGTCGCGAGATATTGTTTCAGCTCCTGGAAGGCTGCCTACACTTTTATGTCCATTCGAACGCTTGTCGAGCTGCCCCTTTTTTATCTTTGAGTGTGTCATAAAAAGGTAAGCATTTGTCGGTAGAACGCGAGATGAATTTGTTCAACGCCGCCACTCTTCCCGTCAATCGCCGGACCTCTCATTTCGTCTTCGGCGAGGCCATGGATTTGCTTTGGGTTTGACTCGATCCCGCGACGAGTTACCATGTAGCCAAGGAACTCGCCTGACGTCACGCCGAAACGGCACTTAGCCAAATTGAGCTTCATTTTATATTTGTTTAGGAGCGCGAAGCATTCCGCGAGATGGCCAACATGATCCTTCTCCTTGTGTGACTTGACGAGCATATCGTCTATGTAAACTTGCATTGTTTTGCCGAGGAGGTCCGCAAACATCCTGTTCACCAATCGCTGATAAGTAGCCCCAGCGTTCTTAAGGCCAAACGGCATGACCTTGTAACAATAGATTCCGCGATCTGTGATGAAAGATGTCTTCACGCGATCGTCGGGGTGCATGAAGATTTGATTGTAGCCAGAAAACACATCCATGAACGACAATAGTTTGTTCCCAGTTGTGGCCTCGACAAGGCAATCGATATGCGGAAGGGGAAAACTATCCTTTGGACACGCCTTGTTCAAATTCGTGAAATCCACACAGACTCACCATTTCCCACTCTTCTTCTTCACGACGACTGGATTGGCGAGCCAATCTGGATATCTGACTTTAGAAATCGATCCGGCACGCAAGAGTCTGTCTACTTTGTCATTCAGTGCTTAAGACCTATCTGGACCGAGTCGCCTTCGCTTTTGCTTTATAGGCTTGAAGGTCGCATCAACATTCAACTAGTGACTGATGATATTGATATCAATCTCGGGCATATCTTCGACTGCCCATGCGAAAGTATCAACGTTCTTCTCAAGGAATTCGACGAGGTCGAGTTTGACTGTCTCGTCTAGCGATGCGCCTATCTCCACGCATTTCCCAGGGGACTCGCGGTCGATGCAGACCGATATGATGGGTTCGCTGGTCGGACCCGCACCTTCCTCTTCACGGGACTCCGCGACCTGTAATTACTATAGAGCGTTCGAGAGCTCCTTGACGGGCTCCCTGTCAGGCTTAATTTTTTTGCGTTTCTCGCTTGGGATGGGGGTCGCCGCCTGACTCCTTAGATTGTGCGCGGCCATGAAGCAAGACCGTGATGCCGCCTGACTTCCTCTGATTGTTTTGATCCCGACTTTGGTTAAAAACTTAAGGCAGAGATGATATGTCGAGGCGACGGCGCGCATTGAATTAAGCCAAGGGGTTCCTATTATCACGTTGTAAATCGCCGAGTTGCCTGATACCGCGAACTTTACAATTTTAGTTACCCCTTCCGTACATACCGAATGCTTGATTGTCCCGAGTGTCATTATTGTCTCGCCGTTAAACCCAGTCAAAGGCTTGAGATGGGATTCGACTTGAGCGAGGTAGATTTCCGTACGCCTAAGAGCGTCTACGAAGACGATGTCCACTGTGCTTCCAGTATCAATCAAAACGCGACCTATGTCCCAACCTGCGACGAAGAATAGGATGACAAGCGGGTAGTCGTGAGGTTTGTCAATGTCATCAACCTTCTGCTCTTCGAACTGGATGACATCGTTTGTATACTTGGACGGAAAGGGTTTGTTCGCCCCTACCTCGGCTTGTCTCTGATAAGCTTTGATTGACGAGATTGTGCTCGAGCAATACCGCGAGCTGCCCATGATCATGTCGCAGACCTTTTGCTTTGTGCCGCCTTGGTCCTCATTACCGCTTCACTTGCCTAGGTAGGCCTCGTCATCATTCCGCCTGTCTCGTTTGTTACTCCTGTTACTATCCCAAGGCGGTTTGTTTCCTTCTCTTGCATCATCGAATTGCTCGAGTTGGAAATCGTTAACACTTATGTTTCCTCTGAGTTTGCCGGCGGCCAACTTCGCTGCAAGTCACATACTGAGCACTCTGCAATTAGCCGTCGAATGTCCGCCGATTTTGTGCAAGTCATACTTCGAGTTCATCATACTGCGAGTTCCTCGTCCATGTGTTGCCATTACTACGGCCCGGAGTGCCACTTCCGCGACCTCGCCCTCTTCCTCGACCATAGCTGAGCGAGTCCACTTGATAGTTATGGGCACCTTTAAAACTTCCCTCATGCTGCACTAAGAAGCTATGCTTCTTCTTTCCTGTAGCCGGGGCTTCCTGCGGATTAGGATTTTTGGCCTTTCCATACCTCTGGCCCAGAATTTTGGTTTCATCCTCGCTCTTTGCGAAGCCATTAGCGTGATGAAGTGCATCTTGAATTGATGAAGGCTCGTTAATTGTCATTTCCTTTCGGAAATCCGAATTGTACCACAGGGCTTTCCGCAATGCGCTTAGTGCGGACTGGTCGTCGATCCCCTTCACTTGAGTGAGCATCGCCTTGAATCGCTTGATGAAAACTCCCAAGGGTTCGTTGGCTGCCTGCGACATGGTGTAAAGATCCGCCTCTGATGACCTGCATTTTATTAAGATGGCATATTGCTTCAAGAATGCTTCGGAGAGCTGTGCGAAGTTATCAATCGAATTCCTCTTCATTCCCGTAAACCAATAGAGAGCTTCCCCATTGAGGTACTCTACGAAGAGGAGGCAGTGGCCCATGTCCCTTTCTTCGAGTCGGAAATTAGCTCGCCCCATAGCGATTGAGAATGCTCTAAAGTGCTCTGTGGGGTCGCCCTTTCCTTTGTAAACAGGGATCCTGACCTTCCAAGGATCGGACAGACGTGCCTTGGTTATCCGCTCGGTAAAAGGAGTAGTGCGAGCTTCTTTAAGAACATGCTCGATTTCCGGCGCATTGCTGGTTGCGCGATGCACTTTTGATCGTATATCTTTGAGGTCGCGGGCGGTTTGCTGCATGATGGCTTTGAGCTCGTCCATCTTCCTTTGATGTGTAGCAATAGTTCTGCGATAGGTCGGGGCTTCGGCCTGCTCTGTCCATCGCATACTAGCCGCGATTTTGCCCTCAACCCGATCTTGGATATGACCGGACAGTCGACTGGGTCGTGCGGCTCCGAATTCAACATTCTCCGGATTGTCCGCGATCTCGATAATGCCATCAGTCGCACCTGCGACGGCACCTCTGAGAGGCGTTGGTGTACGGTCCCCGCGAGCCCCGCGACCTGAAGGTGAGGCCACTAGTGAGAAGCTGAGAGTGGTCGGGGTGATGTGACCGCGACGCGTTGAAGATGTCCTTGGGACAGACGGGCTGCCGCCAAGGCTCTGATTTCGGTGGTCATGTCACTATTGATGGTTTCTTGTTTTGCGACTGCTTGAGCAACTGCTCGAGAATTGATTTGAGTTGACTGTAAGCTTCCGGTGTGGCCGAGTCGGCCGGTCCCATATTGGTGGCTGTCTGGGCCGGTTCTGCATTGGTTGTTGT
This sequence comes from Draba incana, assembly GCA_963576765.1. NCBI lineage: Eukaryota > Viridiplantae > Streptophyta > Magnoliopsida > Brassicales > Brassicaceae > Draba > Draba incana. The sequence goes on from OY755204.1 coordinate 49,403,121, forward strand.
CTGGGACGCTCCTGTTGGTACAGATCCGTCCCGTTCCGCCTCCAAAGCGGATTGGCTGTTTACGTTGGTTCGCCCATCTTCCCCGGGTTCCCTCGTACCTGAACCACCTTCGGACGGCAGAGATTGCGGGTTCGTTATTGACATTTTACGAATTCGTCTAAGTATTTGTTTTGTGTATGAAGCTAGTGTCGCGAGTAGCTACCCTCCTTCTAGCGCCAAATTGTGTGAGCTGGAATTTCACACAATAGAATTTTTGAAGATTCGACGTGAAAAGAGCTTCTTTAGGGTTTCAAACACATAGACAGATTTCGAATTAGGGTTCTTAGTCTGTTCTTATTTATTAGCTGAGAACTGTTTGTCTTTATTCAGTTCAGAATTTTCGGATCCCTCACAAATGAGGGGGTGCACACTTATTTATAGGAAAAACAAGTCGGTTGAGGCAAATAGTAATGGGCCGTTAATGGGCCTCTGTCTCCTGGGCTTTGACCGTTGGGCCGTTTAACGTTTACTTAGTCGATTTAGGCTTATCGATTCTTTTAGGGGAGATTTGACCCCTACAGGCACCTTGTGCTCGGCTTTGACCAACGAACACGTATTACACTTGGAAACGAAGGCAGCCACATCTCTTTTCATCCCGACCCAGTGATAATATCGTTTTAGATCGCGATACATCTTGGTCGCACCAGGATGAATCGAGAACTTCCTCGCATGAGCCTCGCTAAGAATCTCGTGTCGCAATGCCTCATCTGGAGGAATACACAGTCGACCACGAATCAAAATCGTCTCATTCGAAGAGACTACAAACTCGGAATCCACGGCTCGCGATAACCCAATCAAACTCTGATTACTCTGCTGAGACAATCTGTTCCTACTGAGAAGATCTGCATGATCAACTGCCTCTAAGCCCAAAGGCTCCTCCGAAATCGCACAAAGACGCAACGTGCTAAACTCGCCCACCAAATCCTCGATTTCCAGCTCACGGGCTGAATTGAGCCACCGCCGACTCAAGGCATCTGCTACCTGATTAGCCTTGCCCGGATGATAAATAAACTCCAGATCGTAATCCGCCAGGAACTCAACCTAGCTTCTCTGTCTCATATTCAGCAACGGCTGAGTAAAGATATGTTGCAGATTCTTGTGATCCGTAAAAATCTGCACTCTCCCTACAAAAAGATATGACCTCCAGATCTTCAGAGCGAACACTACTGCTCCTAACTCTAGATCATGCGTAGGCCGATTACGCTCACTACCCTGCAACTGCCTCGAAGCATAAGGAATAACTCGACCCTCCTGCATCAAAACGCAACCCAGACCAACTCCTGAAGCGTCAGTGTAGACGGTGTACGGCTTCCCCGGCTCGAGTAATGCCAACACCGGCGTACTAGTCAACATCTCCTTGAGTCTCACAAAACTCTCCTCGCACTCCAGCGACCAGAGCAACGGAACATCCTTACCGGTCAACTTCGTTGTCGGCTGCACCATATTCGCAAAACCCTTGACGAACCTCCGATAATAACCTGCCAGACCCAAGAAACTCCTGATCTCGGTAGCACTGCTCGGTCAAGGCCAATCTCCAATAGCCTCAATCTTAGCCGGATCCACAAAATCTCTCTCTGCAGACAAAATATGGCTAAGAAAACCCATCTCTCGCTGCCAGAAACTGCACTTGCTCAACTTAGCATACAGCTTCTGCTCCCGAAGCCTCTCAAGAACCCACCGCAAATGAGTCTCATGCTTCTCGGGACTAATCGAATATACCAGAATATCATCGATGAAAATGATAACGAACACGTCCAGATACTCCTTGAACACATCGTTCATCAATCTCATGAATGCCGCAGGCGCATTCGTCAACCCAAAAGGCATGACCACAGACTCAAAATGCCCATAACGCGTCCTGAATGCCGTCTTGCGAACATCTGCCTCATAAATCGGAATTTGATGATATCCCGAAACTAAGTCAATCTTGGAGAACCAGCAACTCATCTATCCTCCGGAGAGGGTACCTGTTCTTCACCATGACTCGGTTAAATCCCCGGTAATCGATGCACAACCGGAAACTCCCAACGTTCTTCTTCACAAATAACACCGGTGCTCCCCACGGCGAAACACTCGAGCAAATAAAACCCTTCTCCAGAAGGTCCTCTAACTGCATCTTCAACTCCGCTAACTCAACTGGAGCCATCCTGTAAGGAGCCTTAGATATCGGAGTTGTCCCTGGCTCCAACTCGATCGTGAAAGGATCAGACCGAGATGATTGTAATCCCTTCAACGACCGAAAAACATCCTCGAACTCCCAAACAACTCGAATGTCCTCCAAAGCAACCTCACCACTGGACTCTGACATCACAATCGTCGCTAAGAAGGCCTCACAACCTCGCTCTAACATCTGGTCTGCCTGAATAGCCGAGATCACAAGACTACTGGAAGTCGGTCTCAACCCCTGAAACACAAATCTCCCACCATCACGCTCGAATCTAACTCTGCCTCTGAAACAATCAAGATGAACCCGGTAGAACGATAACCAGTCTATCCCAAGAATCACCTCATAGAGTGCCACTAGACTAATCACCAAGTCCGCTTGCATCGACTGCCAAGCAATCTGAACATCCACTGCTCTAGCACGGCCCGTAGTAGCCAGGAATCCACCTCCAGCCACCTTGACCATGCCTATGCGCTCACCAGCGCTGCTCCGGATGGCACTGCGCTTGGTATGCCTCGGAGTAATGTAGCAGTTTGATGCTCTAGAATCAACAGCACGTGGGTCTCAAAACCGCCCACTAACAAGGTCCCTACACAATTCACATCCGTTGAAAATCCTGATATCCCGACCTCAAATAAAATAAAAGAACAACAAATAACCTCGACAACAATTCTACAGCTAGAAAATTTACGAAGTTAAGTCTAGAATTTTACCTGTGATCTGCCCGGCGCCACCATGCTGACCAATATCCGCCGGAGGATACATATGCGGTGCTGGACCAATCTGACCAATTGGTTGCTGCACTGCCGCAATCTGACCCAAAGGCTGCATCGCTGCCACAACCGGATGCTGCAACTGGAGACACATTGGCCTGAAATGCCACGGATCGCCACACTGGAAACAAACCTTAGCCCCTCCACGGGTGCCCTTAGGACAGTTCGCCACCCGATGCTCTGCACTACCACACCCGAAACGACCCTGAGGGCCGTGGCTACCTGAACTCGCCCTAGAAGGATCATCCCACCTCCTCTTCTGGCCCTGCGCAGGCTTACCGCCTTTGCCAAAACCAGAACCTCTACGCTGCTGCTGTGGCTGCTGACTCCTCGGCTGAGCGGCAGGAACAACAGCAGGCTGAACGACAATCGGACAAGACTGCTCTCGCTGATCCTCCTCAATAGAAGCCGCTAGCTCCACTAGATCCGCCCTCGAGACGAACCTACCACCCCTGCACTGGGTCCTGATATTCAACCGCAGTCCCTGCAAGAACCTCTGACCCAGAGCCCGCTCATCATCGAAACCGTGCCCCATATAAACAACCAGCCTGCTGAACTCGGCGTCATACTCACGCACTGACAGCTCTCCTTGCGTCAAGGACACAAACCGCATATGGAGACGGTCTCGAGCCTCCTGAGGGAAATACTTGGCGTTGAACTCAACCAAGAATTCACCCCAAGTCCACTCCGCACGCCTAGCCTCAATAGCACGCCACCAGCAATGGGCATCACCACTCAGATAGTGGACCGCCAACTCGACCTGATACACGGCAGGACACCTGATCGATCTGAAGTTATGCTTTAACCTCAGACGCCACTCATTAGCCGCCTCAGGACCAACTCTGCCCTCGAAGAACGGCATAGCTATCCTCTGCATCTGTCCCATCATCTCAAGATAAGACGGAACTTGCGCTGCAACTGCAGCCCTCGGCTGCACAGCATCTGCAGCCCCCTGCTGCATCCCGGCCACTGGAGGAACACCCGAAGCCTGCTTAGGAGCCACCTGCGGAAAACGTGCCAACAACTGCGTCAGCAATCCCCCAACCAGGTCATCACGACCCGGAGCTGCAGCAGCACCCCCACCAGGGCCCACTGGAACTCCCCCGCCTTTACAAGCACCGGCTAACACACTGGCACTAAGTGACTGGGACTCTGACGTGGTTGCCACACTCACAGACACACTCTGCACCGCACTCTCTGCTGACTCAGCAACTGGTCCACAACCACCCCGGCCTCCACGGGCACCAACTCTGCTACCACGGGGCTCCTGCTCTGCCCCCACGGGCACCAGCTTTGCCACAACCTCTACTCCTAGTATGCATCTCACTGCAACACAGATCAATAGATAAGTGTGGGGGTCGAAACCAACACAACTAGATTTGTAAGGGTTTTGAGGAGATAGAGAATTCTTGGGTAACTAGGATCACCAGAGATTGAGAAAGAGTTGTGTGTATTGCTATGTAAAAGTTGAATACAGAGCTTATGTATGAAATTGCGGATCCCCTTAGGGTTTGTACAAAAGAGATATATATACTACATCTAAGGCAGTTCTACTCCCTAAGCCTTCGCGGAATTGTATTTGCTTGAGTCGGTCACGTTGGAGTGGGCTCCAGGCTTCATTCATGTCGATGGATCAGAGACTGCATTGGGTTGAGGATAGGATAGGCGACCGAGCCGACCCTGTGGTCGATCCACATAAGCCGAGCCTGTGGTCGGTCTTCAGTGCCGACCCTGTGGTCGATCCTCAGTGCCGACCCTGTGGTTGGTCCATAGAGCCGAGCCTTTGGTCGGTCCACAGAGCCGAGCCCGTGGTCGGTCCACAGAGCCGAGCATGTGGTCGGTCCATAGAGCCGAGCCTGTGGTCGGTCCACAGAGCCGAGCCTGTGGTCGATCCACAGTGCCGACCCTGTGGTCGACCCACAGTGCCAACCCTGTGATCGATCCATAGTGCTAGTCCGCTCCTGCTTCGCCTCACTCCACGATCACTTGCTTCGTTTTTCTTCGCAGTAAGACTTAGGGGCTTACTCTTCCTTGCTCCTTGAAAGTTCAGGGGGTTATTTCTTCGTATGCTTGACTTTGTACGTAAATGTTGAAAGGGTGAAAACCGACCCCAACAGTTAGCCCCCCAGCTCGGTAGTGTTAGAGCTAATAGTGCCGAGGTAAAAGATGTGTCTAGATATCAGCATTACCGTTTAAAGACAAGGTGTTCGTCTATCCATTCTCATAGTAGTAGAGAGTGACTTTACGCAAGAGGTTTTAAGACTCTGTAAATGTTATGAAGATTTTAAGACTTCGTGCTTCCTTTATCGAAGCTGCTGCGTTTCTGCAGAATTTTTTTTCTGTTTTCTATGGAGATTTTAAGACTCCGTGTTTCGAGTGCTGATGTGGCCGAGGTTAATGTAGCCGAAGCCAAGGAGATTGATGAGTGACCCTCTCTTTTTTTTTTTAGACTTTACTTTATTTTTTGCTCATGAATGAGGCTTCGCTTGCTCATGAATGAGGCTTCGCTTGCTCACGAATGAGGCTTTTTTTTGCTCACGAAAGAGGCTTTGTTTGCTCATGAAAGAGGCTTTGTTTGCTCATGCATGAGGCTTTGTTAAGTAGAGAGAATGCGAATACGTTTACGCTCTCTACTTGCCAACGTTGCTGTTGGACTTTGTGGAATGGTGCCATTCTCGAGACACGTCTGTCCGAGAACAAGTTCACCTTAGATTTGACCAGAGTACTTCCTGGGTTTCCGAGTGACACGTTCAGGGTATAATTCGAACGGAGGTCATTAGCAGCTGCATTTTACCAACGACGTTTGTTGGGTTTCTGAGTGATCAGTTGGCATGACCCAATATTGAACACTGGTGATCAGTTGGCATGACCCAATACTGAATATTGGTACTTATATAGCGCGCTGTATCCGTTGTGGATGTCATTGTGTTCGTATTTCCGCATTACTGCTGTGGCCAGTAGCAATAAATACGGAACGACTCTACTCGAGTAAAGCTTTGATCAGTCCGTAAAGGACAAGCTGTTCTCATGATGAGTGCTGTGGCGAGTGTTTGTGATTGGCGATGATGTTGTTAATGATTTTGTCAAGGAGTGGCGGTGGCGGAGGCAAGTCCTCTGGGGCTGCGCGATTGGTCCGAGGAGGCATATCCTCGTTTCGGTTCCTTCAATGGGCTCGAGGTGTAGCAAAGCTGAGGCGCGTTGGTCGGACACGGGACCTCTTGCGCTTTCTTCTCTGGAGCGCTCGCAGCTCGCTTGTTGTGGCTTCCAGGTTTCTCTCCTGATTCTTCAGCTTTCTTCATGAGAGTCTCAAGCATCTGCTTGATCTCTGTGATACCCACCGGAGTGTTTGTGGCGCGAGGCGCGGTGTTCTCCACAGAGTTGTCTCTCCCCTCGTTGTTCCTGTGAGACGAGGATCCTTCGCTGCTGACGGTATTGTTGCCTGACATCTTCGTTGGTGGTGTGAAACCCTAGCTTTCGTGTGTCAGAACTCTCTGCGTCCCCTTAGTCGGCGCCAAATTGTGGGGGTCGAAACCAACACAACTAGATTTGTAAGGGTTTTGAGGAGATAGAGAATTCTCGGGTAACTAGGATCACAAGAGATTGAGAAAGAGTTGTGTGTATTGCTATGTAAAAGGTGAGTACAGAGCTTATGTATGAAATTGCGGATCCCCTTAGGGTTTGTACAAAAGAGATATATATACTACATCTGAAGGTGGTTCTACTCCCTAAGCCTTCGCGGAATTGTATTTGCTTGAGTCGGTCACGTTGGAGTGGGCTTCAGGCTTCATTCATGTTGATGGATCAGAGACTGCATTGGGCTGAGGATAGGATAGGCGACCGAGCCGACCCTGCGGTCGATCCACTGAGGCCGAGCTTGTGGTCGGTCCGCAGTGCCGACCCTGTGGTCGGTCCACAGAGCCGAGCCTGTGGTCGATCCACAGTACCGACCCTGTGGTCGGTCCACAGAGTCGAGCCTGTGGTCGGTCCACAGAGCCGAGCATGTGGTCGATCCACAGTGCCGACCTTGTGGTCTATCCACAGTGCCGACCCTGTGATCGATCCACAGTGCTAGTCCGCTCCTGCTTCGCCTCACTCCACGATCACTTGCTTCGCTTTTCTTCGCAGTAAGACTTAGGGGCTTACTCTACCTTGCTCCTTGAAAGTTCAGGGGGTTATTTCTACGTATGCTTGGCTTTGAACGTAAATGTTGAAAGGGTGAAAACCGACCCCAACAATAAGCACTCCAGAAGTCACAATTAAACACAACAAAACTTACTGTGGAATCTCATTGAAGGCCGAAGAGGATGATTTCTAAGACTAAAATTGACTATGCACAAATAATCAATTTAAACACATAGTCTCAAATCATCCAATCCTAACAGTCTTAAAACCGTATAGGTTCTGATACCAATTTGTAACACCCGGGTTTATTTTTTTTAATGCGGAAATTCTCATCAAATAAGTTCATAAATATTAACTCCATAAAACAATAATTTAACTTTTCCAGAATAATAATAAATCTAGTAACCTAACCGGGTTCACTAGAACTTAGCAAAACAGAAAATCAAATAACAACCCTAATCATCCTCTCCCTAAAGCCGTGATTCTGCGGTCACACTTTTCCTTTTCCTTTACCTGCAACACAATTGGGAAAAACGAGTTGCGTAAGTACTTAATAATTACTTAGTGAGACGGTCTTCCCGTCTACAGACTATTACGAAATTACCAGGTTATCAATAACACACGATTTAAAAAACTAACGCAAGAATTACATGGGTGTCGATCGACACATCGCACGGTGTCGATCGACGCTACAATTTAACTGGTGTCGATCGACACATTGCACCGTGTCGATCGACGCGAGGATAACAGTGGTGTCGATCGATACACCTCTAGGTGTCGATCGACACAACCTTCCCTTAAAAAGATCAGATTACGAAAAATCACACAATCAACGAATCAATCATCAAAATACCCGATTCATTTCACAATTCACACACAAATCAGCCACGAAATCATCACGCAATTCTCTAAATCAATCTATTACTAAATCCCTAGTCATTTCGAGTCTACGGTCGAGCACTCACCTCGGGATTTCGACAGAAAAGACGAGGGAACGACGAACGGCGATGAACAGTGACGAAAAAGAGAATCTCCTTCTCTGGAAATCACGACGGAAAACTGCTCAAAGGACTCACAAACAGAAAGGCTCACATGAGAGAATTAACGCAATGAACGGATCGCGAAAACACTCGGGAACACTCGGATACTCGCGAAACTTGACTTTCTTCTTCTCTGACTATTTTCCTCTGGAAAACGGCCATCCTCTGACACTTCTGCTTAAATACTCGAGCCCTAGGCTCCCTAAACCGGCTCGCCAAACCGGACGATCGATTTCTTTTTAATCAAACCGTAATCCAAACATGGTGTCGATCGACACCCACTAATGGTGTCGATCGACACCCCTTACCAAAATTAACATTTTGGTTTCGGGATGCTACAGCACCTATGGAAAGCTAGAAATCTCCTCATCTTTGAAAATAGAAGATTCACTGAGGTAGAAGTGGTATTGAAAGCTACCATGGACTGTCGCAGTTGGCAAAATGCTCAATTATCCATTCTGAAACTCGTTCTGAAGCGTAAAACAGAGAAAATGCAGAGCATCCCGCCTGGACCTTTATGCTACACGGACGCAGCGTGGTCTTCGTCATCCTTAACCTGTGGAATAGGTTGGCTCATCATGGAAGCCTCATCGAATATCAAGTTACAAGCCTCAACCTATTGTCGTCACGTACCGTCGGTATTGGTGGCAGAGGCGCTAGCCTTAAAAACTGCACTAATTGCAGCCCAAGATGCTGGATATCGAAAGCTACATTGCTTCTCGGATTCACTCTCTCTCGCATCTCTTATCAACTCCGGTGGAGAGCATAACGAGTTGAAACCTCTCCTTTTCGACATTTGTAGTCTAAGTGAGAGTTTCATTTCTATCAAGTTTTCTTTTATTCCTAGATCGCAAAATGTAATGGACGACGCTTTGGCAAAGCAAGGTCTTGTAACATGGAACAATCTCCCTTTAGTTGGAGCTTAAGTTGCAATATGAAATTCGGTTTGATAAAAAAAAAAATAATTTTTAATTAGATCCTTTAAACCATCTTTAGCTTAAATCAATATTGGTTTGAATATGAAGTAGTAATTAGTAAATTATAATCTACAACTTTCAATTCAAAATTAATTAATAATTAGTAAATTAGTTTAAATCTCTTACATATGAAGTAATACTTTAATTAAGGATTTTTAAAAGTGTAAATAAATTCAAAGACATGATTTTTTAAAGAGAACCAAAATGTTAAAGATTTCGAATGTTTCTAGTTTCTACAATTCGTTGTAGCTTCAATAAAAAAAAGAATTGAAAAGAAAATGTTAGTGGGCCTAATTTCACCCTCTTCTTAAAGTCAGAAAAGAAAATAAATAGCCAAAAAAGCAGACAGTTACTACGACCGTCCACGTGGAAATGACCTCAGATACCAACCGATAGCGATAATGAGATTGTCTCTCATTATGAAGCCGCCTTAAAACGCTAGCTTTTTAACCAATTTTAAATACAAATGTACTTATTGAACTTGTTAATTTACATGATTAGTCAGTCCTTCGAGTTAATAGATTTTCCTGCAAACACAAAAAGTCAAAAGTTAAAAAAGTAAGAGAAGACAGTCAAAACTGAGAGAGTAGGGCCCACGAAATGACGTAAGCGTAAAGAAGTATTCTTTCTCTAAAATACGCCGCAGCCAAAAATTGGGTCCTACCTCCCACGACTGGTGCGTGTGTACAAGACACTTGGACCATTGTTTTCAAGCCGACTCTTTCTCAACTACTATATTTTTTCTTTTTTCTTTTGACGGCCTACTATTTTATTTATTTATCTCTTTTTTTTTTTTTTGCCATCATTTATTTATCTCTTATATTACTAATAAATAATACAACTATAATTATCATCAACACTATAATCACCTTTCTGAATTTTTGTATCCAAAAAAATAGATTTTCTAGATATACTTGAGGTAGACGACACACCATCAAATGTTCATGTTTTGTTACACTATTTATTTAGGATCATTTGTGGTATTCATTTACCTTCATATAAACTTATACTAACAAATGTTTCATTGTTAAAAAAAAAAAAGGTTCAGAACTTCTGGTGCGTTGATAATAGTTCTTCTGATTATATAATATACACATTATTACATAACGATTTTTTCCCATAGTCAGCTAAATTTATAGCATTAACTATCTCCATTTTTCTTCTAAAAAAACGGATAATATTTTCTTTTCAGACAGGAGAAAAAAAAGGAAAAAAAAAAAACTAAGACGAAAACGCGATTTCTCTGATCGCCAACGCGAACGCTTCACAAACCTCACGACCTATCTCGTCGGCGGAGCTAAATGAAGATCCAGATCTAACGGCTGATATATCTTCTCAGCTCCATTCTCGAAATCCAACACCGACGACGAATCTGACTCACTCTGGACCCCACAAGCTCTCACCGCCGGCGTAAACGCCGTCGTAACGTTATAGTAGTACACAGGACGAGCAACCGGAATCCGATAACACGCGCCGCCGTTTCTGCCGCCTCCGCCGCCTCTTCCTATGCTGAGTTCAAGCTCCGGTGGTGTAACAAATCTCAGCGGCGTCGGAGAAACAGAGTCGACGGTGCTACTCTGACTAGGACTATGAGCAAAACCACCACCACCAAAACCAGCGTCAACAACCGCCGGTTTCGCGTTGTTAAGCTCAAGATATGTCGGAAAATTGGTCTTAGCTTTGCTGCCGCGAAACTCACGCGCCGCCGCATCGTACGCACGCGCCGCTTGTTCAGCCGTGTCGAACGTACCGAGCCAGACCCGGGTTTTCTTAATCGGATCTCGGATCTCAGCGGCGTATCTTCCCCATGGACGTTTTCTTACACCTCGGTAACGAATCTCTTTGGCATTGCTCTGAACCGGCTTTGGAGTAGCCGGGTCGGGTTTTAAACCCATTTTCCCCATGATTGGAGTTTGGGAGAAGAAGAAGAAGGAGGAGGAGAAAGATCGGTGAAGGTGATTTGTGGTAATGAGAAAACAAATGTTTCTTTTTATAGAGAAGTTAAAAAGCAAGAAACGCTCCTTTTAGAGAAGCTTTCTTGTGAACAGTCAAATACATTTTAGATTGGTTTTTATGTTATTACATTAAAACCGGTTTTTTTGGGTTTTTCTTTTTTGTTGTATCCACTTATGTTTAGCCACGTGTGTTGCTGCTTTTTCTTGCAGAGAATCTTATTATTACTTGCTACCTCTTATTTTTTTAAAAACTGTTTTTCGAATATATAGATTGCACAAATCACAATACATTCAACGACATATGAGTACGATTGATATTTAGTTATTTTACTAAATTAAAGTAAAGTTACCGGCAGAGCCGGGCCAAAGCACAGGCCAATAAAGCCCACGCTTTGGACCTCCGTTTTTAAATGACCAATTTTAGGCCTGAAATTTTTTTTTTTTTTTTAAAGTAAATTTAGGCCTCTATTTCGATTTTGCTTGGGGCTTCCATTGCTCCAGGCCCAGCCCTGGTTACTGGCTATAAATAATGGGATACAAATTACTTGAGACTATTATATGTGTTCTCCTAATTATCCTTAGCGAAATCATGTCATGTCACATTTTCAGATATATGTGAATATATGTGAAAATAACAGATCTATTATTTGCATGCTTAATTGGTAAAAAGTGGACAAAAATAAATGATTTGATAGACAAAATTGTGGGAATTTATAGTTAAGTAGATGGTTATATCATATAAAATTGTCGTATTACACGAATAAATTGTCGTATTATGTCGATCAAAACTTTAGAATTTTATAGTTTACTTAACCGTTATACCGGATTTAATTGCCTGATTATGTCGAAGAAATTGTCGTATTATGTCGAACTAAACTTTAAGATTTTATAGTTTGGTTAACCGTTATACCAAATAAAATTATCGGATTGTGTCGAGCCACATTGTCGGATTTTGTACTTTAGAAGACGTTACATCGAACAAAAATGACGATTTATACCGAACAAAATAGTCAAATTCTGTCATTATCGTATCACTAATTAAATTTAATTTTAGTTAAAGCAAAAATATAATCGAATAGATATAGGATAAAAAATGTTCTATTACAAATAACAATATTTTTCGGGGTTCAACTATTTCCATTAAATAGGAAATATATTTATTTCTGCATTGCATGCAATTATGTTTATTTAGTAAATCAAAGTTTTAAAAGAATAAAATTTAGTAAGTAATTCACTAATTTATATATTATTTTTGAATACGATTAATTTCAACTTAAACATTTTCAAATAAATCAAATTAAGCATCTATAAACATATAAATGTATTTAAACTATGGGTGCAAATGGTAGTGTGTGGGAGGAAAAAAAAAGAAAAATAATAAGAAGAAAAAAAGGAACGGAAAAAAACAATTTCCTCCAATTTTCTTTCATCTTATTCCTCTCACTTTTGTAGGAGTAACAAATATTGAGGAATCTTATACATTTTTCATCCATTTGATGGGATCCACTAAATTTAAGAGGAAAACAAATTCATCTCAAATGGTGAAATTTCAGAGGATTTAAAAGAATAGTTTATTCGACCCAATTTTATTCTTCTGATGTGTCAACCATTTACACCCTATATTTAGATTATATTTGAGAAAGTAGTCGAATTTTGTTGTTACCGTGTCATTAATTAGATCCAATATTAGAAAGAAAAAAAATAGATGTATGATGAAAAATGTTTAGTTAATGTTAACAAGATATTTTCCGGCCTTCAAATATTTCCGTTAAAGACAATTATATATTTTTTTATAGCATTGCATGCAAAAAGTTTAAATTAAGTATAAAAAATTCACGTAAATTAAGATATATTTTTTTAAAAGAATGATAAAACCATACTTCAATTTTATCTAATAAATCAAATTTAAGTATACAAAAACATATAAAAGCATTTAAATTACAGTTAGATTAGATTGAACAAAAGTCGGACTATATCATTACTTGGATTCAATCTTAGTTAAAATAAAAATACAGTAAATAGATATATGATGAAAAAATGTTTAGTTATAAACTTATAATTAACAATATATTTTTCTGGTCTTCAAATATTTTCGTTAACTAGGGATTTTTTTTTTATTGCATTTGCATGCAAGAACTTTTGATAAAGTTCTGCTCACATATTGTCACATAAATCAAATTTAAGATTTACACCTTACAAACATATATGCGCAGTTAAATTACATACTGTCAATTAATTTTAAGCATCCTCATTTTTCTCACGATCTCCAGTTATAAATCGTCATTAGCATCTAACTACATGCGATATTATGGTTAAGAAAAAACACACACAGATACTACTGTATGTTAATTACGAACTTATTTTTATGGTTTATCCCATAAAAAGTTGCTTTTATAAAAATTGTTAAAAAATAACATTTGGCAACATATCAAAAGGTTATTAAAGAGATGCAGATATTGGCATTAGAATCTGGAAAATTACCACAAGCAACATAAATATTTAAAGAATACAATGAATTTGAAGCAGTGGCGCATCAAAAGCTGAGAGAATTTGCAAAACGTGGCACAATCACGAGGACGCGCGGCTAAGGAACCGCGATTTAATGTAAACGCGTGAGTCTCACGTCTCAATGGTCCCACTACCGTCAACACGAGGCGTTTCATCAGTCGCGCGTTACAGAGCGTTATGCGTTTGACTGATTTTTAGGTGACATAAGCCAAAGTAGCCGCCCTTCCGTTAAATAACCCAAAAATGGGTCCCATCTCGCATATTCTTTTATTTTTCTTTATTTAATTGCTCATCTTTTGCCACATGGTGAGGACACGTGGAATATGATTAAGAGATTTAGAGATGAGAAAGAATCCGCGTCGGTTAACCGCAATCTAACGGTGGTGGGACCACCGTCAATTTTTTTTTTTTTTTTTTTTTTGTAAAGACGGAATTAAATTTGACGGCAGGAAGAGACCAAGACCGTGAGGTTATTATTTAATTTGATCTACTTTTATTTTAGTTTAGTTAATGACTTTAATTATTATGGTTGTGTATGTTTTTAATTTCCTTAACGACATGGTCAATAGTCGACACTTAGCACACCTACTTATGTATTCATACCTTGATTAGTGGATTGGGTTATATCTTTTGTGTGCACCCTCACAGATTTTAAAATTGTAAATCTAAGAATTTTTAATCATAATAAAAATGATTTTAAACCATCACCATCATTAGAATCTGTTATAATTATTTAGTCACGATCATATACCTTCGAATTATTTTAAAAGCTATTTTTCTTTTTCTTACACTGGATATTAAATTAATCAAATAAACAAAAAATCCTAAAAATCATACATTGGATTTGATATCATATTAAGTATTTCCCGTTTCCAATTTAAATGAAAATGAAGGTAAAATAAAGCATCTGGGTATTAACTACTAAACCTTGGAGCTTAATTAATCACACATCAGACATTGTGAATGAATCTAATGAATTGACTGTTTCCAAAAAAAAGCATCTGAGTTTTCATCAACAAGCTTTTCCTATTTTCCATTTAGCTCTCATATTGATTATTACTGAATGATTTGTTTGATCTTATGAAAACAAATCGAACAACAAACCAAATCTATTCACTTAAGTTTGTTCGAATATTTGGAATTCACTTTTGTTTCTAAAATATACTATTTAAAATCTTCCCCTGTGATGAAGTGTGTGACAATGAGAAATTTAGTGATTAGACAATAGTGAGAAGACAAACATAGCGAGAAGCCAAATAGAACATAACTTCGTTAATGATAGAAAAAAAAAAGATGTCATATTCAATTAATTTTCATTATCATGCAGTTTACTTAAGTTCTACCAATTAATTTGACAATTTAAAATATCTTCCCTAAAATATAATTTAGACTATTTTTTTTTTAATTACTATATTTAGATTATCTAGACTAAACACATCTAATGTAACAACAATTCAAGTGATGTTATTACATAACAATGAAAAGACAAATTGAACATCACTGCTAAAGATCAAAATACGAGATGTTATTTTGTTTAGTTTTCACTACTATGCAATTCGCTTAAGTTTCACTAATAAATATGGTAAGTTAAAATCTCTCCTCTAAAACGATTTAGATACATCTAAGCCGGCCCATGCCTAACGCTAGTCCGAAAAATGATGCCCTCTATTTTAGCTATTTAAAAAAAAAAAAATTATTAAAACTATTAAAATACACAGTTGAGCTTCGAACCTTGTACATGGAAGGGAAGTAGGTAACTGTATGAACCACTACACCTAGAGTACATTTCTGTATTTGATGCCCTAACGCATTTGCTTATTGGGCTTCACCTCAGGGCCGGCCTTGCATCTAATATTACTACCTAAATCAGTCTAAAATGTTTGGGTTGAGGTATAAGAGAATGAGAAACATTAATCATCAAATTAATTAAAAACCGAGCGGCTACATAACGATGAAAAAAAAACAAATTGAACATGCCACCGCCAACGATCAAATGAAGGGATGTCATGTTCCATTCGTTTTCACTATTATACTATTCACTTAGGAGGGGGTATTGGATTCGTCTTTTTAGTGTATTCTATTGAAGTTGTATTTAGAAGTATTTTGATGAATTCATTATGACCCATGTCGATTTTATTGGTATTTTATGTATTTTGTTGGATGTATTTTGATGCATTCGTATTAATCCACCAAATTATGATAGTGGCTTGATTTTCGCCAAATACGTTCAAGATCAAATTCTTTTTTATCAATTTATATTTTTTGATTTTACACGGAGAGCTATTTACAGGGAACTGTTTCGTTTTTTTTGGATGTTTAACAAAGATTGTTTCCAAACACATTTGAATTTACAATCATATAGCTGGGTTTTTCTTTTGGTATTTAGGATCCTAGAAAGCTATTTTTTTTTATCATATCACCTATAATTTGTAGTTTTTGTTTTAAATATTCGGAAGTCAACCATTGTGGTGGTTTTCTTATTCTTCATTTTCTATCAGAAGTTTCGTGAGGAAAAAAATGCTTCAGATGATAGGTTTTGGTGAGGGAATTTTTTTTTGGAATTATCTTTTTTATTTTTATTTTTATTTTGAAATTCATCAAAAGAAGAGGTCAAAGTAACGTGTTTGTTCTACTCATGTTTTAAGGAGTAAAATACATTATAATCCACTAAAAGCAAAATCCCCTAAAATCTAGTAAGTATTGAATAACAAGGGATTTTATTGTATTTCAAAATACATCAAACAAATGTCTAATCCAATAACAAATGATTTTAATGCATTTGTATTGAATACATAATTGAATAACACAGATTTTACTCTGATTTTAAAATCCATTAGAATCCCTAATCCAATACCTCCTCCTTAAGTAATTGTATTAAAATAAAGTTTCACTAATTAATGTGACAAATTAAAATCTCTCCTCTAGAAACTTTGGATAGTGAGATTATGGATGTGTATGTGTGTTAATTCTATATTACTACCTGAAGCCTAAACACATGTATTTCATTTGCCATATATATGTTTAAACTATCTATACGACCAATTAGAAATCAGGGTAGATAGTTTGAGAAGAGACTTACCCTTAATTTTTTTTAAAACAAAAGAAGCAATAAATGGGCTTCACTATGTAACTAATGGGCTTTTAAATAATGTTAATGGGACTTGCAGTATCACGTAATAATGAAAAATAAGAGACTTACCATTTCTACTTCTCGAGTATTAACTACGTGTCGATTAATCCCAAAACAACACGCATTTCCTCTAGTGGGAGGAGAAAACAACCTATACAATTACTGTTGCTTGTAAATCCAAAGACCAAATCATTCTCAAAGCCTTTTTACCGAGTGGGAGGAGAAAACCCCAACTGATTTTTTATTTTATTAGAAATATGGTAATGTCAATGTGGCATTATATAATCTTAGATTATATAGTTTATATCATTTAAAAAAAAACTTTTCATCACCATTGTTTGCGGCTTAAGATTATTATCTTCATTCAATACGTACAAGTAGGATTTTATGAAACATTCTTCACTTTCACATTTTTTGTAGTTCTTGCATTAATTTTGCAACACGCAAAAGATTGACGTATGAAAAAATATATAAAGGATAATAAAGAGAATTGACCGTATCTTAGAAATTCATCTTTTTTATATCCACGTGATTACATTTTTTTTTTGTGGACATCTGAAGATTTTATTAAACTGAAACAGAGGAATTCAAAGCCGGTTAAAAACAGGACACAAAGCCGGTCGAAACCGGAGATTTAGCCGGTGTACAACCGGAAACTAAACGAAACTAAACAAACAGAACTAAAAAGCTAAACCTAAACGAAACAGATCGATACAATAACACAAAATTATCATAAGGCTCATGGGTTAAGCTTCAATACAAACTTTATAAGAACAAAAAACAGAACCGAGACTCCAAAGATCACCAATCGATTCAGCAATAGTGCTTTTCCTTACCACGGATAAAACACGAATCAGCCACTACCAGACCCTCACAGACAAACTCCGGCAAAAGCTGAGCCAACCGAGGCGGCACAACGAACAAATCCTTAAGAAGATTGCAAAGAAGAAACAATCAACGATGGTGAAGACTCCAAATCTAGCGCGGAATGAGAATCCAATTGAAATCCGCCACTGCCGTTGGAAACCGGCCGGTTCTGAGATTAAACTGAGCAGCGAGCATACACAAGAACAACTCAGGATGAAAGATCGAGAGAAGCATCAACTATACACCCACAAACCCTAATCCAAAAATTGGTTAAAAGATCAGATCTGTCGAGATAAGGCTTAGAAACCGAAATAGAACCCCCACACCTTCATCACCAACCCCGGATCTATAATCTCCACCGAAAGATTCGCCGGATTTCTCCGATGAACGGATGAAGAAATTCTAAAAACGGAGGTAATTCAAGCAAAACACAGAGGATCTAACTTAAAGAGGCTGAGAAACGAAAAACCAAAGAAGAAAAAAGGCAACTCCGGTGCTAAGAGAGCCACCGGAGCTACAAATCTGAAAAAACCCGATTTGTACTCTTAGGCCATGATTATCAAAGATCCCTTGGGATCCAATTATAATATAAAATTATTAAAACACACTCTCTCTCTTCCTTTTGCTCAACTTTATACCTTCTCTTTCATCCTTTTACTCAACTTTTATTAATTTTATATTTAAACACTCTCTTTTCCTTTTAAACACTCTTTCCAAAAGATCCAATTTTCTCTCCAAAAGATCCAATTTTAGACACTCTCTCTTCCTTTTTAAACACTCTCTCTTCCAAAAGATCTAATTTTATTAATTTTATATTTCAACATACCCCATAACAACACTCTCTTTCTTCCTTTTACAACCATTTTAATAATTTTATATAGACTTTAGACCCCAAGGGATCTTTGATAATCATGCCCTTAGAGGAGTGAGAAAAGGGTCAGAAGAAGAGGATATTAGCGAGGAAAGGAGAGGATCCACGTGATTACATACAAAAACAAAACAGTCAACACCATAAGATATATTATAAAATTCATATTAAGATAAGATATAGAGTATTATTTAGTTGTTATCACTTATTGAACCACTTGTCATGCATCAATTAACATTGTGGCTTTTTGACGGAGATCCGAACTCGTGATTATTTTTTCTTCTCTACTGATTAGAATACTTCAGATATCATAATCTTTGTATTTTTTTTTTCGGCAATCTTTGTATTTATTCTCCAAAATATATGTTTTAAAACCTTTGTATTATTAGTCTGATACAGTTATACTAATGTTTAACAATTACAAAAATCACATGGCTTGTGGACTCTCCTGACAATGATGATTAATTATTATGTCATACCTTAAGCAATCATAGCTTTGTTGAACCTTATTTTCTCTTAGTTGCAAAAATAATATTTTGTTTTTTTTTTTTTTTCGTCAACAATTTTTTTAATTTATTTTGTTATCCAAGAACATGTTCATTGGTAACCCCTTGGAGTCTAAATCTGGTGTTTTTATAATATAAAATTATTAAAATGATTGTAAAAGAAAGAAAGAAAGTGTTTTTGTGGGGTATATTGAAATATAAAATTTGAGTAAAGAGAGTATAGAGTGTTTAAAAGGAAGAGAGAGCGTTTAAAATTAGATTTTTTGGAGAGTGTTTTTAAAAGGAAGAGAAAGTGTTTAAATATAAAATTAATAAAAGTTGAGTAAAATGATGAAAGAAAAAGTATAAAGTTGAGTAAAAGAAAGAAGACATGATGGTGTCACCAATGCACATTGCCTCACCTCTACTTTTTTCATAAGTTTCCATATATATATATACCTTATACTCTCTCTATCTATTTATCCACTTCAGTAGATACCTCTATTGTTTTCATAAATTTCGGATAGAGTATTTATAGTTCCGAAAAATGAGCATTTACTTTAATGAGAATACATTAATATGAGCATTTATTATAATTATATGTTAAGATTTGTGGTTTTGAAAAAGGAATGGAGGCACAATTTTTTTAATATGGAAGCACTAATTTAGTGTTTAAAAAATTACATTAAGTATATAGAAAAATTAGTGGATGCATTTGCACTCTCCTTGCCTTAATTGGATCCGCATCTTTATTATATCCTTGATTAAGTTCCTGCAAAATCTTTGTAATAATATTCTATAACACAAAAAAAATTTATATTTGAAAATCTAACAAAAACCCCTAAATCTAATGGGTGAGATTTAGCCACACAGGAGAGTTTTGGTTAGTTTTTTAAATATAATTTTTTTTGGTGTTGTTCAACTAATTTTCCCAAAACCAAAGGGTTAATTTGTTGTCTAACACAAAAAAAATTATATTTAAAAATCTAACAAAAACCCCTAAATCTAATGGGTGAAATTTAGCCACATAAGAGGGTTTTGGTTAGTTTTTTAAATATAATTTTTTTTGATGTTGTTCAACTAATTTTCCCAAAACCAAAGGGTTAATTTGTTGTCTAACACAAAAAAAAATTATATTTAAAAATCTAACAAAAACCCCTAAATCTAATGGGTGAGATTTAGCCACATAAGAGGGTTTTGATTAGTTTTTTAAATCTAATTTTTTTTGGTGTTTGTTCAACTAATTTTCCCAAAACCAAAATATTCACTCTACATAAATATAATTAAAAAAAAAAACCATATACAAAAATAATAATTGAAGAAAAGCTGCCCATGTGGGCACTTCCATATAAATCTCAAAAACCGATGCTTCAAATACATTGGAAGTTTACTAAACAACGCATATATCAACAAACAAAACTCACAACTTTGTTATAAAACACACAACTTCTCCCTTTTTAGAATCTATTGTCTTCTTTCTTTTTCTTTTATAATCTCTTGTCTGGAAAAGAAAAGAAATGGATCCAGTAAGTTCAAGTGAATCTCATATTGATGATCTTCTTGAAGATTATTGGTTCTTTAAAAACTTATTGACCGAAAGATCTAGTGTCTTAAGGTATTGTCACTCAGATCCTTACCCTTCTTCTTCTTCATCTTTGACTTCTCCTAAAAAAATGGGAGATTCCGATCCGAGGAAGACTCTAGAAGCTTCCACAGTGAGATATTTGACCAGGGAAACTTCTATAGATAGAAGAGAAGGCGGATCAGAGAAGACTAGGGTTCAAGAACCGAAACCAGTTGGGTCTTTCTTGCAGAAGAAGGAATCTATGGCTATTCCCAATCCTGGATCTCGCTCTGCTCCGGGGAAGATTCAAGAAGCTTCCACGGAACGTTGTTTGATCCGAACACCTTCTTTACCGCCTCGTATAGATAAAAGAGAGGTGAGTTACGAGGCGAAGAAGATGATCAACAAGTTAACAAGGCAATTCTCTGAGAAGAGTAGGGTTCTTGAACCTACTAGACCTAGTGGGAGTTTCATGCATAAGAAGGAAACTATGGTTAGAGGCAAACAGATTAGTGAAATGAATAGAACAAGAGGTACTAGTAGTAGTAATAGTAATGTCAAGATTAGTTTGCAAAGAACTCAAACGATGCCAAGTAACATAAGAAGAAAAGGAGATAACGAGGAAGACGAATTCGAAGATCAAGAAACCGATTTAAGAATGGGATTCTTGATCCGTGAAGCCATTGCTAGCTCACAAAATGTTCCAAAGGTAAATAAATGTTTCCGTAATTTTTTTTTTTTGAATTACCAAGAGGTTTGGATGGAAACCCGCTGAGACCCGAAACCACAACATGTAATATTAGTTTTGTTTCGAGCGACACTCGATCTTGTGATATTTACTGGTTTTTGAGAATCTGTAAAGCATAATAATAGTTTGATGACATGTCGATGTAGGTTTTAATCGATCAAAGACAGAGACCACTAAGAAGCTTGAGATCAGAAGAAGTCACTGTTATGGTCAAACAAGGAAGCTCAAGTCCCAAAACACTGCGTAAAACGTTAAGTGGCATAGAAACAACCAAAGACATTCAAAGACTGGAAGGAAACTATGACCAATTGATCGAGCCACGTGTCCCGACCGGATTGATGGCTACACCGCCTAGGGTTCCTAAGGATTCGAGGAAAGAAGTGAAGGATCAGATCAAATTTTGGGCTCGAGCCGTAGCTAGTAATGTCCGACAAGAGTGCTAAGATTGGTCTTTCTAATTACACTCATTAAGTGTTTTGCGAAAACACTATTCCGTACATATGATTCTTATCTTCAACTTTTTGTGTTTTTTGTTGATCCTCCTGAAATAATGAGATTCGTCTGTTAATGTAATGATAATGTTCTTTCTTTTGGCAAGAAAAAAAAGTCATGATTATGATGAAGAAAAAGGATGAAAGAAAAACAACAAGAAAAAACATTATAATAATCATTTGTTTTATATATATAACCAAAAGAAAGAACATAATAATTTGTGATTTGATTGCGATTTATGCAGAGTTTCCAAGAAGTATTCGAAATAAAATAATCAATTCTTGTTTAGTAACATTATTACACGTATACGTTAAATCGTGTTGGGTTAAATATAAAAAAGTACTACTAACTTGGAGTTGGAACTAACTATTGAACCGATTCTTGGTTGCAGAGATCTCGTAAGACCAAAACAATTCTAATTTATGCATTTCTTCAACTCCAATTTGTTAAGTATTATAACCGAGTATCCTCTAAAAATCTTATTAACGTGTATTTTTTTCGGTTTTAAAAAAATTGTATTGACATGTACTATCAAAACAATGTTTTTTTTTGTAAAAGGAATAGAATACTAATTTTCATGAAATTTGACAATGTAACAGTTTGCGTAAATGTAAATCGATTTAGGTGAAATCAAAAAGTATTGAAGAAAATGATTCCATAACATGTGACCGTTAATTACGGGTTATTGTTAGGTTGTGTAGTTGCTAGCTTCCAATAAACTCCATGACATTTACTATTTTTGCTAACAGATTATCTTACAAAAAGAGAAACACATTTAGCCAACTGACAAATCTCACGGGACTTTACACTTTAACAGATGACAGAAATCAGTGCCTTACGTCAAATCTCAAGTAGAAAAATGAAGAGATTATGAATTTTGAAAGCATTTTTTTTTATAAAGGGAAAAATATTGATCCAAAAAGAAATTAATGAACAAGTTGGCAATAATTATTAAAAAAAAAACAAGTTGCCAATTGGTCTAAAAACCCACGCACAAAAACAAGCAGCCACTTTTTTGACAATTATAAGTTCACCCACTTTTTTGACAATTACACGTTCACCCACTTTTTTGACAATACAAGTTTTTTTTTTTTTTTTTTTTTTGTCATCTAAAAGATTTTATTAAAACTTAAAAAGAAGTGTTACATGATCATAAGACGGCACGGATACACATCCGTCCTAGATCCAGAGCACATAAACATTGTCCAAACTAGGGGAGCGGATGGTAAAAAATCCGGAGTTTCACCGTGCATACATCCATAGATATTTGTATTCAATTCTTTTGAAACAAAATCAGAGACGCTAATCAGAAAGAGAATCAAAGCAAGTCATACGAAAGATTCAGAGACGAGTACTACGAAAACGAGATCACATACCAGAAGATTCCGATGGGTATCGATTCCGATTTCGCAGGGTTTTGAGAAACGACTGAAGAAGAAAAGAAGAGAAGTGATTAGGTATTTATAGGAGGGGATCAATGTTGAGAAGGCGGTGAAAAATATTAAGTCAATTTTTTTATTTTTTGGTTAAATAACCAATGGAAACACTCTTCTTCTTCTTTTTTGGGTCAAGATAATATAGGGAAACACTTTATTAAATTGAGATATTTAGGGTAATAAAAATCTGGAAACTATATTGTAAACAGAAAAAAAGTTAATTTATGTACCTTAACAAAAGAGTTTTTCTATTTTTGCGGTGTCTTGTTTTGGAGATATATATACAAGATTTTATAGTCTGTTTTATTTATTTATATCTTATGATAATGATAAAAGAATGTTTCTATGGAAGTTAAGGGGTAAAATGAAATGATAAATTATTGTTCAGTATTTTTGGAATTGGAAGATTTACTTCTAACACAATCAACTAAAACTTCTTAATACTTTCTCCGTTTGTTTATAATTGATGTTTTAGGATTTATTTTTTTGTTACAAATAAGTGATGTTTTCGTTTTCTAATGCACCATTAATTGATTTTTTTGTGTTTTTGACTTTTTAAATTCGGCAGATTAAATTTTTATTGGTTGAAATGTATTGAATAAATAAAAAATATTGTTTTATTTCAAAAAATAAAGTAAATTTAATAATTTCTTAATTTGTGTGTAGAAGTCTAAAACATCAATTATATAAAACTTGGATCTTATTGTACAAGTCAATGACAATTTTATAATTAACACACGTGGTACGAACTTAATATGACTGACATGTCGATGTCGAAGTGTCTTGGTCACCGCATATCTCCTAGTATTAAATATTATACGGTTATACCTCGAAGTTAATTGGTACTAAATACTAATCAATAGATTAACTTATGTTTTTTCTTTCATATATTACTAAAATTTCATTAAAATTTTTAATGTGAGATTTTTACCACATTTTTTTGAGAATGTAGCTTTTCCGACCCATCTCAAACATAATTCTATATATTCTAAGATCGAGAATATATAAATTCTTCTTGATTGTTACAATTGGTACATATGAATCTTGTTATACGCTCTAAGGTTGCTAAGGTTGATCCCACTGCAATAGATTCCTCTAAGGATGCTATTAGGGACGTCAATTAGGACGCCAATGGCAGTAATGGCGGGAGGACCAATGTAGCCATAAGTCTTTAAAAACCATTTAATACACGGACCGACCAGACGAGCATCAAAGTCACGGGGAACCTGACACTCGTCGAGGTTCCAAAACATCCATGTTTCAGCTTCGGCTTCCGGCTTAGCCATCGTCATCGTTAAAGAATTTGTAAAACCTAAACTCGTGGCGTTTACTAAATTTTACAAGTGGTGAAATTGGGCACTGCGATAATCGAGAAGAAGAGAGCGAAAGAGATGGGCTTTGAGAGTATTATTATACGTATAAAGGTCACAAAGTTAGAAGCTTTAGAGAGAAAAATCAGAGATGTGAAAAATGAGGTGTTTAAAAAAAAATGAGATGTATAAATTTAGTAAACGCCACGAGTTGGGAAACGAAAATCAAATATTTTCAAAAATGGAAAAGCAAATCGGAGATGAGAGGAAATTTACTTGAGAAAATAGGGTTGGCCATTGGGTTGGGGATGACTCGGTTGGATCTGCCGACTCTCGACATTCTTACGATACCGTACCTTTGCTTGAAGTGAAATAAAATTCCGTCTAGTCGGTACATAATATCTCATATATATATGGAAGGCTACCTAGGGTTAAGAATGGACTTCGTTTTTGTATATAATATTCCTGTCTTTGTATATTCGATTCAACAATTAATGTAAGTCCAGTTTTGGTCATACTCCGTGTCGAATTTATAGACATTTCTACTAAGGTTTCATCCCTTGATTCACATACTGAATCACATCCGATCGACAAATTTTATGAATCCTAAACCTCATATAAATTGAAAATGGAGTCTTAAAAGAAAATTTATAGTTAAAATGGTTTTCTTTACAAAATATTGGAATACAAAACAATATTCAAGGATCATATCATTAAAACAATTTATAGATACACTCTTAATGTTATACATACTTTGCCTCCACCATAATTCTCCACTATCGAATGATCAATCTACCCAAAAAGAAAACCATTAAAACAAGACACATATTGAAGAATAGCTTTTCAAATATTAAACAAAAAACTTACCAAAGTTCTAAGAGAAATTGTTTGGTGAGAAGGATCTACCGGTCCGCCACAAAAGCACCAAATCTTGCTTTCATTTTCTTCATTCAACGAAGATTTTTTGAGTACCAAAGAAATAAAAAATTGAGCTAGTTGGCATTTTATGTAAAAATATAAATATGAATGTATCGAAACGTTTCTTTAATTGATGTATATACATACCTGCTTTGGTCACTACACATTAAGACCAACTTCGTACTCGTATTCGTATCAATTGACTTGAAGATTCTAAAGTAAACCAATGAGTACTCTTCCATATCAATGGAGGCCAGTACCATCAGACCAAATGGCCCTATACCGGACTTAACCAATGAATCTTCTTGCCTACATATCTTTTGTGGGTCGGTCCAACTCGGTTCCATCACATCAGCTTTTTCCAAGTCTATACCTTGAACGTTATGTCAATATCTGCGTGCTCAAGATCAAAGATATGTACTAAAACTACACAAAAAGTAGGTGACATTCGATATCTATTAGGTTTGAGATTGATTCCTACTTGTGATGCAGTAACACCATGAACTTGAAGAGTAGATTCTGCCTTGAGAACTTTGTTACGCCAACCAACTTGTGTCCCACGTAATGTCTCATTCTCTTCAATAGGGTATTGTAACCTAATACCCTATTGACACAATACGTATGGAAAGGCGGAAACGACTTTACTAGAAAAAGTTAGGAAGCATATACGTTTTTGAAACGCGCACTAGTCCACCCGTTGCGTGGATTTAAAAAATAATATAGCAAAATATGCAATAATTTATAATTTTTTTAAGTATTTGTATATTTAATATATTTTGTGTCACATGACATATACTGATTAATAAAATAAGAACATCAAAACAATATTTGAAAAGAATTTGAATAGCACAAATTACATACAATAGCTTAACAAAAATTAAATGTTACAGTAATTTTGTTTCCTTTAACCTACAAACGTAACCTACAATAGTAAAGAAAACGAGACTTGAAGATAAGCATAAGTAACAAAGTCAACCCAACATTTGCATCCATCGTACGAAATGCCTTTAGAGAAGAACAATTAGTTGGAGGTGATTCACCGTCGGTAAAGTGATTAAAGTCATAGACACAAGACGAAATGCTTCTGGTACCTGTTTGGAAAACAATAGGAATGTGGTGCATTACTGTAGAAATGTCTATTAAAAATGCATAAATGTCTACTAACCATAGGGGACGTTAATAAGAGAAATGCCACTGGAACAGACTGCTCTCAGGATGTCAATAGGGACATCAGTTAGTTTGCCAACTGCTGTGATGGTGAGAGGACCAGAGTAGCCTGAAGACTCCAAAAACCGTTTGATAGACGGACGGACCAGACGAGCATCAAAGCCATGTGGAACCGGACACTCGTCCATGTCCCAAAACACAGATGTTACAGCCCCATGGTCTATCTCAGCAGGTTCCGTTGGTGGGAGCTCCCAAGGATCCAACTCAGTAGCAATCTCAGGAGCGGTGGTCTCCCAAGGACGATACTCAACGGGAGTGGGAACAACAACATTAAACCAAGGCAACCTTTCCAAGGTCTGCATGCAAATCGGGTCAAAACTACTAGTGAGATAAGAAAACCATTTTGACTAAAAAATAGTAAGTCAATGACAAAAATGGTACCAATTCTCGATGTTCTTCGCCAGAGAGATGCGTGGTGAAATTTTCAAAACCGTGGGCAGGAGGATCACGATTGCATACAAAGCAAGGCAGCGGTCAAGGTTGTGCTTGTCGTTGTCGTTGGCGTTGGCGTTGGATCTCCACATCGTTACGAAATCTCTCTGAATGAAGCGAAACAAAATTCCGTCTAGTCGCTAAACCCTAGATTATACTAAACCCTAGAGCTAAGTTTTTTCTTTTTGCTACTCCGCTAAGTTAAAGCGTAACATATATGTTACTAGAAAAAGTCCACGCTGGAAAAAACTATCTATATAAAGTTTAAAATTATTTTTCTGTATATAAGTGAATTTAAGAAATATTCTCACAAATTATATTTTAAAAAATCATAATATGAAACTATATGATGTAAAGACAAACAATATGTTTTATCTTATTATTTATGTTTAACAAAAATAACCAATTCTTTGTAATTGACTTGAAATTAAATTAGTGATTTTCTTATTTATATTGCATGAACATATAAAAGTAAATTTATTTTGAGAAATTTCAAGATATGCCAACATGCAACTTTTCAAAAATGCCACTTCAATTTTTCTAAATTTTTAAATTATTTATGTTTGGGTTAACTATGTTATATTAGGGTTTAGTTTTTTGGGTTTAAGGTTTGTGAGAAATCAAAACATTTTTTTTAATTAAATTTTTTGAGATGCTTTTTAAACGGATTTATAAGTGGTATGTTGATAAGAAAATAATTCAATAGTGGTATTTGAAAAGTGACATGTCAAAAATGGTATTTTTGTAAATGTCCCATTTATTTTCAACACTTATATACAACAAAATAAGTGAATTATATGAGCGTTTTAAGATTTAGTGTTGAATTATAATTAATAAATAAATGGAAAGATTAACTTTGGAAGGTTAGGAATAAAATTATGGGCATTGCATGTTTTTAAATTTGGTTGAATTAGAATTGATTCACAATTAATGGGAAAATCAATTTGATTCTAAATTATTAATAAGCAGTCCATTTCGGAAACGTTGGGTTCGATCGTTATTAGTGATATAAATTTATTTAATTAAATAGATTATACATTACAAAAAAAAAGTAATTGGCATTTCAAAACACTTACTATTTTTGTGAATGACTTTTAGAAAGAATTTTAGTAGTGGATTATATATCTTTCTTTCCGTGATATGTACAAGTGTCATTAGTAGTCGAATGACTCTTTTACACTTAAATTACCAAGGTTTGTTTCTTCGAATCCTAGAAGAAACATTTTAAACTTTTTTAAAATAAAAATTTGTAAAGAAAAAGATGACACGTGTCGTCTTGTTAGAGCTTGTTGGCTTGTTGTAAACTCTAAAATATTATAAAGATATTGTCGAATACAAAGCGTTACTTAAACCCTCGATCCTTTGGAAAGACTTTGGACGAACGAACGTGACTTTGAATAGTGTTATAAATTTCTTAGTTTTTTTTAGGGCTAGGTGTAATTAATATATGAGTTATTACCAATGGAACCAAATAACTCTATATAAGTGTATGGCTGGAAATCCAAATGGAACCATTTTTTTTTGTTTTTCCTGTCTTAATTAATTAGTCTTAATTTTTTTTTATAATTGTTCCATCATTCAGCTATTCGTATAACATATCTATCACCATTAAATACGTTTTTGCTAATTCAAACTGCATAATATACAATTTCAAAACATCTTTTTTTATACATAGTGATCGTTTAATCGAAACGGATTCTTATATTTCCTTCAGAACTTTTTCCACAGAACTCTGTCATTGTATAACATGATAAAACACACACACACAGACAATAAAAACACTGCTATAACCACACACACAAAAAAAAAAAAAAACTGTTGCATCAAACAAGATATATATGATAATGACCTTAAGATTAAGACAGAAACAAACAAGATAAGATGTAGCTGTATATTTTAGATTGTTCACAAAGTTGTATTAACCATAAATTCTAAATTAATATTAGAGTATAATTAGGTGTCAAGCTGGTTCAACAAAGAAAGCACATGGGGATACTTTCCCAAAGTTTAGTTTTAAGAAGAAAAAAAACAAGCAATGACTAACTTTGCTCAAGACCAATCTACTTCCGAATATATATCTTTTCCAATTTTTTATACTTATACATGTGATAAAAAAAAAACTATAACTTTTCTTTTAATATATCTTATTTTGGAATAATTTTTTTTAATCACAAACACACTTTATTTACTGATTATTTAGTATATTGTTTGTATCCGTCAACTAATAAAAAATAAAAGTGCCAATAGTAGAGGAACCGTGAACCGTTTTCCTTAAACGAGCGGATCTATATTTTTGTCGCGGATCTATTTTATTTAATCTATTTTATTTAAACAAAAAATTTTATAATTAAACTTAGCAAATAAATGTTTGGCATGCTTCAACATTAATCAGCATAAAATAAAGCAATTAAGCCTCTAATAAAGACTATAAAAATAGTATGTGAGATTAAAGTCAGTAATAAAAACTAATAAGATTATAACTTACGGCGTCGTTTAGGTCTATAATTAGGACACTAATTACCTCCTTTTTTTCTAATCAGAATTTTCCTTTATATGCTTCCAAAAATGAGAAACCAATGAAAAAAAAAAATTAAAACGAAGAAAAAAAAAAGAGAAACCAATGAAAAAAAATAGGAAATTTTGGAAGAGAATAAAAAAGTTAAAAATGCGAAAATAAAAAAAAACCTTTCTTCTTAGAATCAAGAAACCGACGTCTCTCTCTCTCTTTCTCTCTTCTTCGGATCTCTTTCTCTCTGATTAAAACCTTGTAAAAATCAGGTGATTATCTTTTCTTAATCACCATGATAATCGAAATTGTAAAGCTTTGATTTTTTTTTGATTCAACAATTGCTAATTTGGTGGGTTTTTATTTTGATTGATTGTTATCATGAAACTTTATCTGAATTGCATTGTTCTGGGTTAGTTTTTGTTTTTATTTTTATGATTTTTGATTGATCATTTAGATTTTATGATTTTGGTTATTTTTGCAGGGAGTTTTTGGTTTCGAATTCTCCGCAAAATTACAAGTCTTTGTTCTTAATTAGCTCGTTGCAAGCCCCCCATTAAGCTTCTCTTCACAATCTTAATGTTCTCAAGGTCAGATTTTTAATTATCTCTTGGTTTATTTCAGCTAATTATAAAAAGGATTGTTCTGATTTTTAGTTAAGGCATGTATTTTAGTTAGGCTTTGTGTAAGGTAATGACTAGTTTCATCTTTTTTTATGTTCAATGTATGAAAGTATTGATCTTGATTTTGGAAAATTGAAGAATTGTTCTTGTTTTCTGCTAAAGTTTCAATTTTTCTGCTTAAGTTTCTGAATTTGGCTTTCAATTTTGTTTACAAAGTTCTTAGCTTTACCATGTTACCATGAGTTTGAGTATGCACAATGTAATACAGTTTCTTTGAGGGACATTTTGATCATCAGCTCGGGCTAATTCGTGCTTTAAATGTTTCGATTTCGTTACTTATTCCCAAAATCAGAAGTTTACATATGCAAATTACAATGTAGTAGCTTAGGTTTTAGTATGAGATTGAGATTTAGTAATGTTGCATGTGGTTGGTTTGGTTCTGATGAATCAAGAAGTTTGATTTCTTGTGTGTATGGTTTATGATCAGAGGGCTATTGCAGCAAGTGAAATGGGACAAAGAAATAGAACGGTCGATTTAGAAATGGAGCAGCAGCAATCTCAAGCTTCTCTCCAACCAGAACCTTGCATCCTTTTAAGCAGCTTTCCGCAACAACAACAATCCGATATTCATAATATTCCGGTCCCGGCCATGGTTGCACCTAATTTAGAACCTCATTCTCTTCAAGACCCAACAATGTTCTACGGTCTTCCTCAGTACCATCCTCCTCATCACCAGCGAGCCCCAACGAATTTCTACGTTCCTTATGTAGCGTTTCAGTCTCCTCCTCCATCAAATCAGTTACCGTCTTCTAGTAGTCACGGTTTAGTTGAATACGAAGGGAATGCTCAATTTATGGATCATTCAAGAGGAACATATAAAAGAAAGAACGCGGAAGGAATGCACGGAAATAATCCTCAGTATTTAACTCCATTCAATACACCAGAGACAGTATCGCCTTTTGGAGGCATGAGGAATAGACCAGGAGGTGTTACGATGAATCCTGTTCTTCCTCCTCATGCTCCAAACAGCTTTGTTCAAGGGAACTATCATCCTTTTCCACCTCCTGGCTCAATCTGGTATGATCAACACCATGGTAGATCTGATTCGTTTTGGCCGCACGGGCCTTATATGCACGGTAACTACAAACCCACGGTTTCTTTTTTATAAAGTTTTGAACTTTTATAACCGTGTTTATCCCGTGTTTGAATCAGGTAGTAATATTGTTCCTGGTTCGATAGAGTCTAGTAGCAGAAACCCTACAACATTCATGTATCCGTCTCAGTTAAACCCGAGGGATCATTATTATAGTCATCATAATCACCCGGCACCTCCTCCTCCTGTACAAGGAGTGAGAGGTCAGACCGCTACATTATACCCTCACATGGCTTCTTCGGCGTCATACAGAGTTCCTCCTGGTAACTTTGCTGCTCAGAACCTTAGCGGTCCCTCGGGTTCAGAGATGGGTCCGGTGCAACCAACAGGGTTTCGGATATACCAGCACCATCAGCGAGATGATTCTGGACCTGTAGCTACTCTTAGACAACACCGTGGTGGTGGAGTTCCTCGGCTTAGACTGATGCCTGATGATGTAACCTTTCTTGCCTTGTTTTTCTTTTTCCGTCTTCTTCATTTTCGTCGGTTCTCAAGATTTTCTGTTTTCTTTTGGTTCTCTCAACGTGTGTAGGAAGTTGCGCTATTGGAATTCGGAGATTTCCTTGGCGGTCCTGGACATAATCACATTGATCATCATCGAGATATGCGATTGGACATTGAGGAAATGTCTTACGAGGTGAGATCCTATCTTAACTCTTTACCGATGTAGTTTACTTTAAGTTGACTTGAGCTTAAGAATCTGTGTTTAAAACAGGACCTTCTTGCGTTGAGTGAGCGAATTGGAACCGTAAACACTGGTTTGCCAGAGGAAGAGGTTAAGAATCATTTGAAAACAAGAACATGTTTAGGAATCAACCTTGAAAAAGAATCGTCTTCTTCTCCGCGAACAAAAGATATCGAAACTGAACCGTGCACGATATGTCAGGTAAAAAAAAAGCTTCTTTAATGGTTAGCTACACAGGCTTGGATTAAGAGCTCTAAAGAAATTTTCTTTTACAGGAAAGCTTCAAGAACGAAGAAAAGATTGCGACTTTAGATTGCGGGCACGAGTATCACGCGGAATGCTTAGAGAAATGGCTGATTGTGAAGAATGTTTGTCCAATCTGTAAATCAGAGGCACTGGTTATGGAGAAGAGAAAGGTATAATAGGAAGATTGAAGAATGGCTTTTTTATTTATTGGCTTTATATATATATATTTATATAAAAGGAAACTTAAGAGAAGAGAAAAAAACAGAGTTAATTTGAGTTTGTTTTCACCTCCAAAAGAGAAAAAAATTCTGTAAATTTGTACTTTTTTGTGCACATAATGTGTGAATGGTCAAAAACTATGTTTTTTTTATTTGGTTTATTGGCTATGTTAACAATGAAAAAATGTACATGCTAATTATGATTTTCTAGGTTTTTTTAAACAATTCTTTTTTTTTTTTATGTATTTTGTCAATTGCTTAGGCTTTATATGTCTATGAATACATAAATATATCAAGACATCTTTTTATGATCACTAATGGCATCTTGAGAGGAATCTATCCGAGTGGAATCCTCTCTAATCCCTTAATAATAGGTGTTAGTCCATCAATTCCAAAAATTACGATATTTTTGACTTTATTGAAAATGAACGGATTTAATGTCCGAAGGAGAAACTAGAGTGAGTTAACCTTTGTAATGATAAAAGTTCCTAAGAAAGCTTACTAAACTCACTTTCTATTTTTTTTTTACAAAATTGTCCAAAACTCAATGGGTGTTATTAAACCCACCGATTCCAACAATTTACGATATTTTTGATTTTATTATGAATGAACGGATTAAATGTGTCCCAAGGAAAAATTAGAGTGAGTTAACCATTGTAGTGATAAAAAGACCCTAAGAAAGCTTACTAAACTCACTTTCTATTTTTTTGCAAAATTGTCTAAAACTCATAGGTGTTAACCCACATATTCCAACAATTTATGATATTTTTGATTTTATTACGAATGGACGGATTAAATGTGTCCGAAAGAAATACTAGAGTGAGTTAACCATTGTTCTATTGTAGTGATAAAAAAATCCTAAGAGAGCTTACTAAACTGACTTTTTTATTTTTTTTTGCAAAATTGTCCAAAATTTATAGGTGTTAACTCACTAATTCCAAAAAATTATGATATTTTTGACTTTTTTACTGATGAACTAATTCCAAAATTTGGTTTTTCTTGGTTTTTTTTTAAAGTTCATTTCATGTATTTTTCTTTCGACTGCTTATGCTTTTTATCATCTACCAAAAGACTAATTGGTGACCATTAGGAATGAAAAGAATACCACATTCATTAATGTTTAACTTAGAAACAAAACAAAAAAATACAACTTACAGCCAAAAAATTTTGTAGTAAAAACTAAAAATGGTTTCATTCTATCTTTCTCTAAACTAATCAAAATTGTAAATCATGTTCCAATTTTGTCTGTGTTCTTGCAAGAAACTGAACAACTCTCTGTTGTCACTGTCATTCTCCAACATGCCGTACACTTTTGTAACATAACCAAACTCTCGTCCATAGATATGACTTGCACATGCTGCTTTGTAACTCATCTTCTTCATCATCTCAAAATCACCTGTCAAAATCAAAATTTACAAATTAGGATTATAAATGAAACATGAATATTAAGAATATGAAAACAGAGGATTTTGAATTTCTGTTGTATATGAATGTATAATATATACCGTTTTTGGCCTTTTTCATTTCTGTCTCGAGCATTCCCGGGGAGAAATGACGGTGTAGCCACCATTTAGCTCGAAGGGTCCATGATCTATCGGTGAACATTTTAGGTGTCGGGTTATATCGAACAGAATAATTTTGGTGTTGGTTCTCTTCTTCTCCATCTCCGTTGAGGCATACCGACATTCGGTCTTCATCAAGATTCTCAAAGAAGTGAATAAAGCACGAGGCAAACTCTTCCCAGATTTCGTGTTCGGGAAAAGAAGCTTCTACATGCATTGCTATCATTTCGATTAACGACTCTCTACTATACCCATCTGCAATCAATGGAAAAAACGGTATTAGTGACGACTTAAGACCAAAATGTGTTTAATGGTTTGATCAAAAAATACCTTCTTTCGACATTATGATAAGCTTTGCCACGGTAGTTACACAAGTAGGATCGATATTTAAGATATCTTCGTAGCATTTTGCGAGCTTCTTGCTGTTAGGATGAAACCTCTCCGTCATAAGGGCCTTAATCCTACAATTGAGTAAAAAGAACCAAAACCCTACTTTAGAAACTCTCTGTTTCCATATTAACTAAATCAGGCGCAGGTAACTAAACAAAGATCATTTCGTACCTAAAAGGTTTAACGTCGTGGACTTTCTTGCACATATCCTCGACAACTTTCATCGCTTCATCTACATGTCCTCCAATTAACAGAAGCTACAAGGGAGTTTAAGAGAAACATGAGACGTTATGAGCTGGTAACGCGAAAAAATGGTTATGCCCGGTTTTACCTGTATAAGTGGATGTAATGAAACTAAAGATACATAATACGGAGACTGAAGAGTAAGCCGCAAATATCTCACTGCTTCCTTAAAGTAAGAATCATTGACTATCTTTACATAGCAATCAGGATCTTCTGGTGGTTTCAAAGGTAGCAACCATGGATCCATGTCGCCTTAACATAAAACAATAAAAAAGAAGTCAGAAAAATATATATAACTCGCTACGAGTTAATAATATAATGTGAGCTAAAGAAACTAACCAAGAATTTTAACAAGAGTGGGATCGAATGTACGAGCGACTCCAATTTCCAAAGACACTTCGTTTTCTTCAGAGCTAGCGTAGCCTCGTGGTGGATTGTTATAATAATGCTGAGAACTCTCCACTTTTACCTTCTTCAAAACCGTACCCGGCCCTGACTCACTGATGGACATATGGGAAACTCTTTTGACAGAAGACTCCGACTCATTTCTAACGGAACCTTCTGACTCAACGGAGTAAACTGACTCGTCCCTGACTGGATACTCAACCAGATTATCAGATCTTGATACCGACATATTTGATACGCTTACGCTACAGCCCTCCTCTTCAGGCTGTAACTCTTTCAAGAATTTACCACGCCATAACTTGAAGAACGTGATTCCTATATATAGATTAGTCCGTGGAAGCATTCCAAAATCACGATTCTGCATCAAACTACCAAAAACAAGAAAGAGAAACCCATCAAAACTAATTCAACCAAGAACCGTACCTAACCACCCTCAAGAACAATCAAGAAGATACTAATTGTACCTTATAGCAGCACTATAAGCATCACCATTCATACCATGATCAATAAAATGACAAATTTGTTCAAACCAAACCAAGAGCCTCTCCTGTATAAAAATGACCACATAACTCAATGAACAAACATTCAAATCTTAGCTACACAGCATCAAACTAAAGAATGAAAAGAGACCTCTTTATATTGTTTACCAATCTTCCCAATCCAAGTATCATATATATTCCCAATTTCTTCTGCTTTTTTCTTACTATCAGATTGAAAATGATTCACAATTTGTATATGAGCCTGCACAAAAACACACAATAAGAAATCCAACAAAAACCAAATCAAAGTACTAATTTTTTTTTTTCATTGAATAAACCTCGTATTTGAGCCGATTCATCTCTGGAGAAGAATCTTTCATAGTTCCTTGCATAAGAACACTAAGAACACGACTTGCATCATTCCAATTTCTCTGACGAAGTAACTCACGAAGGATTTTTGGTAATTCGTTGAGATACTCGATTCGTGTTGATTTTGAACCAAGGGTTAAAAGGTAAGATGGTTTCGCTACGCAGAGAAGAGTTCTCTTGTATTGTCTCTCTAAGAGAGCATCGGAGCTAATCTCGCGACGACGACGTTTGGGTTTGATGTCTTCTTCCTCGATTATCTTAGGTTTCTCTTCGATTTCCATAATCTTCGTGTGAGGAACAAAACCCAGAAGCTAGAAACTGTTATAAAATCGGAGATTTTGATTTTCCGGCGAGAAATCGCCGAACTCAGATTGCTCCGAAGAAGAAAACTCAGAAAGATGAAAGCTTTTTTTTAGGGTTTATGCTTCTTCTAAAACTATCGGTTTACTTAAACCGAGCTAAACCGGAGTCACAATTCGGATTCGGTTCAAGATTTTGGTTAATAATCAATTAGTTTTAATTCGTGTATATATTGTTTAGTAATTTTTGGGTCAACATAAATTTTTAGTGGATAGTATATTGTGTATAAATTTATATGTGCCTTTGAGTAATAATAAATTTAGCATAAAATCGACTAATGAAATGTTTTGGTTTTTGATCTATTAGTTTAATAGATTAGATTTGATTTGATTTGGATTTGATTTTTTGTGGTATAGAGACATTCTATAGAATGTCGGCAAAGTGATGACTAATTTCTAATTTGTACCCTTAACATCAGCTTATAATTACACGTGTCGCCGCGTAATCAAAACCGGTTATTGTCACTAACGAACTGTTCTAAGCTAAATACACAGTTCCCGAATTGTCCCTACCTACTACATTAGTAAATTTCCAAAAAAAAAAAAAGTTGGATTACAAATAATCTTCACTTTGCCGACATTTTGATGATATGTCAAGCTCTCAATTTTTTTTAATTTTTTAGTTAATAATTTTATTCTGTTATTAATCATCTACTATACTATCATCCAAATACTCAACATTAATAACATAATCCCTATAACCAAACATAATTGTGTAGAATATCTTTCAAGATTATACATAATCTTCATTTTTGAAATCTTTTAATTAATGAAAAAATTCATTTGTTGTTTTCAAAAAATATTCATTATATATATATATTGAAATGTTTGTAAACCTAAGATAATTATCATTCAAATAAGATAAAATAATTTTTTTGAGTTCTTACTCATACATAATTTATTCAATGTGTTTTCTTTAAAGTAATTATAAAAGTTTTAAAATTTTCCCTTAAAAACAATTCCAAAACAAATTTCATCGTAAAAAAAAAAAAATATATTTTAATTACACAAAGACAAATAAATGTAGATCTAACTATTTATATAAATCATGTAATATTGTACCACAAAAAATATATAAGACAATTATAAAAGTGATCAAAGTATATAAGCACAATTAATCTCATCAATACTTTTGGAACCTAATAATATTATCAATCTTTGTCCATATCTATATTTACATGTAATCAAACAATTGAATTAATTTAATGGTTACAATTAAACCCGTGTTACCTAGTGAAAAAGAAAAGTAGAACATCCTATATATTATTTGAGAAGCATTTTGGAAGCATTTTGCTTAGGTGTCATCACCATAATTTTTCTCCTCTTTATTTTTATTTATTTATTTCATTTTCTTATACTCATTAACAAACACATTTAATTCCAAATATACTTATTTTGATTACTATAACTCTAATTGTCAAACACATTTGAATCTTCCTAAACTTGCCAAAATTAAAATATTTTGAAATTAAAATATTTTGAAAATTTCAACTTTCCAAAATTAAAATATTTCGAAATTATAGATTTAAATCATAGAATTAAATGTGAACAAAAATTTAATATCTATACCAAAAAATTGATTTAAAATAAAATAAAACTATTTATAATCTTTTGAAAATATATGAGCATGTAAACATGTGTTGTTTTGTTTGACAAGTAGATGCTTTTAATTTTTCATAAATGCATCTTCGTACAAGTAAAAATATAATTATCAATGAAATTTGTTGGTTTAATTATTTCACGGGTGGAAAATAATCGAAAAATTCAAATATATAAATTAGGTCTTAGGTTATGTATAATTATTCTTCATAATTTTTTTTTTTAACTAAAACTATTGAATTTATTCAATAATCATTTTATCCCGCGTATAACGCGGGTAATTTTCTAGTACATATTGAAAAAGTAGAACATACATTATACATAGTCCATAATTCAAACAATATTACTTCAAATTCAGGTTGGATTATAAAATATTGAAAAAGAAAATCATAACATAGTATCCATAATTCAAAACTCATAAATAACCGAATTTGTTAGCTCTTCTACCAATATACTAGAAAATGGTAATATTTGTTTTTTCTATAAAAAAAATTGAATCCTAAGAAATCTCAAAAATAAAGAAAAGTCTAACCACTAAATCTGGTTGAAATAATGACAACCTTATCACATTTGATTTGAGGCAACACCATTTTCCTCTTAAAAGTTTGACATTTTTATATTACAATCTGCCAAAAAAAGAAAAATAAATAAATGCTGAACAATTCATTGTTTTGAATTTGAGGCAGCCCATTAATGTAGTAGGAAAGAAAACAAGACTTTTTATTTTATTTATTTTTTAATCAACCTCTCTCACTTTTTAGTGAACAACTTGTAAATTATGATTCCTAATTTCTGTAATTAGAAAGCTTAATCAAATGCTGACCAAGATTTGTTACCCTTTAATATATATACACACGTAAACAAAACGAAACAACAAGGGTAAAATCGTAAATTCAGTCTCTCACCTTCTTCTTCATCATCTTCCTTTATTAGCTTCTTCTCCGGTTAAATCAAAAATCGACCATCTTCCCTAATAAAACTGCCCCACACGATTTGAACACTGACAAAAACTTTATTATCTGTCAATAAAATCTCCAGTTATTATATATATATATATATATATATATATATTACACACTCATATCTACTTGATTTTCTCCATGAACGTAATCCTTTGAATTTTTTTATTTTTTTTTTCAAAAAAATCAATCATGAAAATCAGATCTCTAATCTCTCTTCTCTTCCTTTTCTTCTTCATTTCATCATCTTACGCTCGATTCGTATCTCTACATGAACCCACGACTGGTTCCGGTCTAATCTCCGATGGAATCGACGGTGGTGGAAATATCGGATCGGTTATCAAATCGGTGGTTTCTGAGGAGAAGGTAGAAGAAGCTTGTGAACAGACTTATGGGTTTATGCCGTGTACGAAAACGGCGTTAGGGAACGTGTTTTTGATTTTGGTTTATGGGTTTCTTATGTTCACGGCGGCGACTTATCTTTCCGCCGGAAGTGAGCTTTTACTTGAGATCCTTGGTCCTGGGATCGTCGGTGGTTTGTTTCTTCCTATGCTTGGAGCTCTTCCTGATGCTATGCTTATCATGGGTATGTCAAAAATGTTCTCAATTTTCGAAATTTCGAAATAAATTTCAGATCTCGAGATTCATTACTGTCCTGTGATTTTGATTCTGATTCGAGCGATTCGTTGTTGTTAGTGTTTGAGTTTTGAGAGAAGAAAAGTGAATCTTTGTTTTTTGTTCTGAGAATCAAATAGTGAGTGATGATGATGATGATGATGATGATGATGATCATCATCATGGTACTTTGATAGAGAGTGATGATGATGATAGTTTTGATGGTGAATTTATAAACACATAACCTGTCATTTTCCTGCTTTTTAGTCAAAATCTTATCTTTTTTTGTGTTTGTGTGATTCCAGAGAATCTTTGTTGTTACTGTTTGAGTTTGAGGGAGAAAAGTGAATCTTTATTAGTTTTTATGAATCATAGAGTGATGATGATGATGATGATGATGATGATGAAGGCATAACTTGTCACCTTACTGCCTTTTTAGTCAAAATCTTATCTTTTTGTGTGTGTTTGTCAAGTTTTGTAATCTTGATTTGGTGTTTGTTTGTATACAGTGTCTGGACTATCTGGAGATGCATCAGAAGCTCAAAGCCAAGTATCTGTGGGAATGGGATTACTCGCTGGCTCGACCGTTATGCTTCTCACTGTAATTTGGGGAACTTGTACCGTTGTTGGCAAGTGTGATCTTCGAGATACGATTGCTGTGAACAATCAAGACACTAAAGGCTTCCATCTTAGAGGTAACGAGTAAAGCGTCTTATGCTTTCTTCTTCGTTTTGCTTTACTATTTGTGTTTCTTAGTGTTGTTTGCTATGTATGTTGTAGATTCTGGTGTAACTGTTGATGTTTGGACTAGCTACGCTGCAAGAATAATGGCGATATCGGTTATTCCGTTTGTTATTGTTCAGCTTCCACAGATGCTTGATTCACAATCTGGAAGACATTTGTCCGTGTTGGTTGCTTTGATCCTCTCGGTTGCTATGTTGATCTCGTACTGTGTATATCAGGTATAGCATGAAATTCCTATGTCTCTTTTTTTTTGCTTTCGGTATCGTGTTTGTGAGATTCTTCTTCTATGTTAGGTCTTCCAACCATGGATTCAAAGAAGACGGCTTGCTTTCGCAAAGCACAAGCATGTTATTTCAGGAATCTTAAAGCACTTGAAGCAACGTGCTTTAGGAAGGCTTCTTGATGAAGAAGGTCAACCCGATGAAGATGTAATTCGAAAGTAAGACATGGAGAAAGCAAATTCTTTTAGGCACTTTACTCGGTTTCTGCTTGTGCTCACAAGTTTATCTGTTTATTATTAGGTTGTTTGATACAATTGATGCAAACAAAGACGGACACTTATCAGCGGCTGAACTAAAAGCGCTTATCATTGGGATCAGCTTTGAGGATATAGATTTTGACAAGGATGATGCTGTGGGAAAACTTCTCCAAGATTTCGATAAGACTCTCGATGAGCAAGTTGATAAAAAAGAGTTTGTCCGTGGCATTAAACATTGGCTCATTCATGCAATGGGTGGTGCAGGTCCAGCTGGTCCTGAAGCCGGTTCTCGAACAATGAAATTCCTCGACACTTTCCATGTGGTACGCAGAACTCTTGAAACCCTATTTGGTTTAGGTCACAAAAACTGTATTAATCTCTGTTTTTTTTTTTTCCGTAGCAAACAAAGAGAGAACACGCTTTGTTGGGAGATAACGATAATGGTGTTGAGAACGAAGAAGAAGGAGAACATGTTGGAAACCGGAAATGGATTATTACGAAAGCGGCTTTGTTGCTACTGTTAGGAGCTTCGATTGCAGCTGCGTTTGCTGATCCTTTAGTCGACACTGTTAACAATTTCTCCACAGCTACAGGAATCCCGTCTTTCTTCATTTCCTTCATCGCTTTGCCTTTAGCTACCAATTCAAGCGAAGCCGTCTCTGCCATCATCTTCGCTTCCCGCAAAAAGATCAGAACCGCCTCTTTAACTTTCTCCGAGGTCCGTATCTTTCTTTCTCATTATGTATCCTAAAGTAAAAAGTCTAAAAACCGTTTGTTTGGTTGTTTTGCAGCTATGTGGTGGAGTAACGATGAACAATATTCTCTGTCTCTCGGTGTTCTTAGCGATTGTCTATGTTCGTGGACTAACATGGAACTTTTCATCAGAAGTGTTGGTGATTCTTATCGTTTGTCTCGTGATGGGAAGTTTCGCTAGCTTCCGTACTACTTATCCTCTCTGGACATGTTTCATAGCTTACACGCTTTACCCGTTCTCTTTGGGTCTGGTCTATATTCTTGATTACTGGTTTGGCTGGTCATAGAAGATCTCTCTTTCGTTTTCGCGTGTTTTCGATCTTTTCTGTTTATGTTTATGGGTTTGAGAGTGTAGAAACTTATGAAAGTTATAAATATTTTCTGAGATTTGTAAGTGTGATGTGTTTGAAAACACTCTTATTAAGCTAATCAATATGATATTTTTCTCCATCACATCTCTTTCTTGTTTCTTCTGTATAATAGTCTTCTTCTTCTACATCTTTGTTATTTCTCTCCCTTTTTGCCATGGAGAGAAATAAACTACAGAGATCACTTCACCGGAGATTGAAATGTATCAACTTTTTAGATAAATAATGTGTGAATTTTTCCTTATACTCGCACACACATTTGATAATGGGTCAATTTGGTATATATTATTTTGTTCATTTTGTAGTAACGAAGGATATTATTGTAAAGCTCCCGTAGCTCAGTTGGTTAGAGCGTTGGTCTTATGAGCCGAAGGTCGCGGGTTCGAGCCCCGCCGGGAGCAAGTGTTAGAATTTATTATTTTATCAACTTTAAGACTAAATTATGATCATATCATCATCTCATACCTTTAATATTTTTAGGGGAGGTTGGATCTTTAACTATTTGAATAATAAGGGAAATTGGATCAAAAATGAAGAAAAAGTATATATATATATATATATATATATATATATATATCCTTTGTAGAAAGATGCACGCTTTCAATATTGGGTTTTAAACCACTATTCATAAAAATGCACTATCAAGTTTTTGAGCCATTCTTCATTCTTTTAAAATTTTCAATTTGAAACTTTTATCCTTGGGTATGGAAAATGGAATGAAGAAAAAATTGAAACAGCTGTGTAACCTTGAGATCTGACAATAGATAGATAGAGAAAGAGGGGACCATTTTCTAAAGGTGACAACCTTTTTACCCATTTTGGTTCCATCATTTTCTTACACTCTCATATCCTCTTTATTATTGAGTTCATATGTCTACTTCAACATGCTCCCTTTAAAATCCCAAAAATAAATCCCAAAAAATATAATTTTAGTTGTGTTTACCTCATTAATCTTCCACATAATCATATGCATTTGAACAAGAAGACTTTTGATAAAGATTCAAGCTTTCTAGCTTCTTCTTTTTTGGGTAGAAATTTACTTTAGGATGTCTAGCCACTACTTCCATATCATTTTATCACAACACATGTAAAGTGTGGCTTCTTTATACCAAAGTTGTCAACTAGAGAAGAGAGAACTCATACATACATCTTCCGAAAGATATTTGCGAAAACTCGAACGCATTTTCAGCATTAACCCGATAGTTTAACTCGTAGTCGACATATTTTGAATCAAAATTGTACTGGCAATCGACATATTTTCAACTATTGATCTTAAGAGAAAGGGACTTGGTCTTTTTTTTCCAACTTTTCTTCATTTAGACCAACAAGGGTGTC
The DNA here is from genome assembly GCA_963576765.1 of Draba incana. Taxonomy (NCBI): domain Eukaryota; kingdom Viridiplantae; phylum Streptophyta; class Magnoliopsida; order Brassicales; family Brassicaceae; genus Draba; species Draba incana. Next base: position 49,446,265 of record OY755204.1, read on the forward strand.
TTCATGTACTAATCTCATGTACCATTCTTTTTTACTTATTAAATAATACATCACACTCAAGTTTGGTGAATCTCCTACACCATTCTTAAAGTATATGTGCTAAAAAGAAGACATTATTGACACTATATATCAATATCCCTTTTCCTCTTTGTCATTAAATGTTTTACTTCAAGTTGCCACTTAAATTTTTTTAAATGTCACATATTTCCTATTTATTTTTATCCGTATATCTTAGACCGAAACTCATACTAATTTTTGGAAATGCTAACCGTGGAATAAATCTAACGTAGACCAAAACTCATACTAATTTTTGAAACCGCTAACCGCTAAATAAATTAATAAATAGACAAATGAGATGTTTTACCATTATTTTGGTATATTATAAACACAAAATTCTAAATTCCAAATCATAGACTCCAAAAGGAGAACACATGCAAGCTCTGTACATGGAAAATGACTCTTCATCTATATGGGGGACAAAAGAAGAGATCAAGAAACATACACAAGAGCAATGATTGTTCCAAATTCCCTTTGCCACTCAAAAGAAAGTTTATAACTAATAAACCAAACCACAATTGCAATATTTATAACAAATGTCTAACAAGAGAGCACTCTTCCTCTTTGGGTTTGGCAAAAGAAAGAGATATTTCTTGAGGAAATCATAAACACCCACATGGAATAAAGTGCAAAGCTTGAGACTTTAGCTTCAAGTGGAGTTAAAGGTTTCCAATACAAGCACAAGGGAATAACAATTTATTCAAAACAACAAGAAGAAGAAGGACAACAACTATGATTCAGAATCAGGATACAACAAACAAAATATAAGAACTAGACATTCATAAAATGGGTGTTTTCGATACGAAAAATAAACCATTTTGTGTAACACAATCTTTGTTCTTGTTTCAATGGCGAGAATCCGATGAAGCAGACGACGGTTTGTTGTTGTTGTTGTCGCCGTGATGCTCCTCGTGTTCGCCTTGAAACCGTGCTGGTATACGAAAACCGGCGAATTCGCCATTCGATGCAAACGCAATTCCCGGAATCGCTGATTGGTGAATCGCCGAAGGAACATGGTAAGGATTATGATGATGATGATCATCAATGGTATGATGATGATGATGCTGCTGAGGATCAAACCAAGCACGTATCATTGGTGTATTAATGGACTGAAGGGGACCCCTCTGTGAAAAAACCTGACTTTGACCATAAACTGGCTGAAACGACGCCGAATTCGTCGCCGGAGAAGCAAACACAAACCCTCCTCCGTCTCCTCCGCCGTTATTCCACGTCATCAATCTCTGATCAAAATCGCTCTGGTTTGAAAACAGAGCAGGTTGCTCTGTTTGATTAGCAAATGATTGAAGAGAGAGACGAAGATCTTGGCTTTGATGATAATTCCGACACGGCGGAGTAAGTTCCGTTGAAACCACCGGAAAAACCATCGACGCCGGAACTAAACTCGAATCTTGATGCTCTGTTTCTAAATCCTCTGTTTCTGCCGCCGTCGTAACCGGAGAAGACGAAATTTTGGTTTTTGATCTTCTGGGTTTGGAGTTTGAAGCATGTTGATGAAGAGTATCGATTGGATTCCAAGGAGGAAGCTTTTCGAGGTCATCAATGGCGGATTTAGCTTTATTGATAAGCCAATCAACGGCTTTGCTCGGTCGGTCGAAACCGAGCCGGTCTTGAACATCGTAGAATTGAATCGCAGTCGGAGCTGAGAGTCTCACGCGCCGGTCACGTGGTCCTTTGGCTGTACAGACTTTACTGTGTCTATCTTTTGTTCCGGTTGATCGGACAATGTGTCCTCCTTCTACCTCCACGATCTCGCCGTTCATCGGAGATGGCGAGTCTATTATAACCATTGTTGGAGCATATTGAAGGAATTTACGGTCTTCGTCGGTGGTGGTGGTGGTGGAGTTACGACGGGGACGGCGGTTGTTAGTCGCCGGAGAATCCAGAGTCACTTGTTTTCAATAAAATTCCAAAACCCTAACCCTAAATTTGCCAAAATCAAACAATACTTAGAGAGCAAGAAAGTGAAGAAGGAGACTTTATTGAGATCTTGAGACTAACCCATAACGAAATTTCTCTGCTTTACGTGTTTGTGTTGTTGAAAATTTGTGTCTATGTTTCTGGGAATTGAAGAAGGCAAAGAGAGGATAGAAAAGAAATAATTGAGAGAGAGAAAAGTTTTGTATTTTCGATTTTCTAGGGAAAATTTACAGTGGCTGTAAAAATAATTTAAACTGATTTTGGGGTTTGGTGGGAGAGAGGGAAGTGTGGTAAAAGATTGTTGTGATGTCATCACTGAAATAAACTTTTTTTTTTGTTAACCACTGCTGACCGCATCCTCCTTAACACATTGAAGGCCCTCTATAAACGATTAACTCAAAACAGAATTGCTGCAAACATTGTCATTTTATCCTCTGATCATGCGTTAAGCTGCTCCTCGAAGGTTCATATTAGATATGAATCATCTGTTTAACGTTGTGAGCATATGGGAAGTTGGCAAAACGGCGAGATCAATTAGGAATTTGCCTTACTTGGGCGTTATCCTAAAAGAGTGGCGACAACTACGGTTGGATTACGACTTTTGCCAGTATTCTCGTTGGATCAACCGTATTTATGGTGGATTTCCTCCATGGTGGGGACCCGGAGGAAGAGGGTACATGGGTGCGCCTTACCAACATCGGTACCACTGAAATAAACTTATGATTTAGATTTTGTGCATGGATGAATAATTGTTGTTAGAAATTATTATACTCGGTCGAGAAATATAGATTTTGTAAAATTTAATGGTGGAAAAAGAAAGAGAATAATGCTACAAACATTTCGAGCAGTTTAGACGCATATTCATAAAAAAGATCATTGCAAACCAGTTTTCAAATTCGATTTTACTAACTAACCATATGATTTAAAATTCGATTGTGCTTTATGATTTTACTAACGCAAATTAAATTTTACTAATTGGGAGATTGTCGTGAACCATGGCGATAACGACACATTCTTCTCCCACGCACCATCACCAACTGGCTCCACTCAATCCAAGAAGACGAAGCCGAATCCGAATGACCGTCCGAAAACTCGGCTCATACTTTTCGGCTCAGTTGTTATCCTCTTATATATTTTTTTTAAATTTGACATAATAACTTTTGTACAGAAATTGTCATCATCTAATTTAAAAAGTTGGTGTAGCACTAATCTTTTTTTCCATTTAAAGTTTGACTCCAGACAATTGCGAGCACATCGTTACAATGTATACATCTTATGATTTTATTTTATTTTTGATTTAATAAACATGAAATAACTCCTTCCATTCCTTTTTAATGGATGGAATTTGCAATTCTCCTAAACACATTAAATTCAACTGTAACATCTTTCAACTGGTGCATATGATGTACAGAATAAAGCATGCTCTTTGTTTTGACACACTAGAAGAGGCCTTAAATCATCTTCACATACCTATCGGTGTGACTATGCTAGCTTTCAACTCGATGTGTTTGCTTGAGAATGTAAATATTACATAATACACATAGTAAACTATTTGATTCTATTTAAATTAAAGTTCTTAATAAATTTTTTTTACTGATCACCCGAAGAAGATTAGAATTATAAATTGAACTTTTCACACCATTCTGAAAAAGTAGCATCGGATGAGAGTATGATGATGTTAGCTCTTGTGTAGCTGCTAGTCAGATTATTGTGGAGGGTTCTCAGATTTTTAAAGGAGCTTCAAGTCTTAAATACATATAATAACCAAATAGAGGATACAAAATAACTTCTTACATCTTGTTTCTTTTTTTGATTGACAAAATAAATTCCTAGCTCAGAGATTCTAAATTCCTTTAAAAATCCTCCTAACCTGCATCAGTTCCACAATCCCTACACAAATTGTAATAATCCAGGAGATGAACTCCACCAGAGGTCCCCATCTCTTAACAAACCTGAGGATCCATTTTTTTTTCTTCGGTTTCTTTAGCGAGCGTTTTGTTCGCGCCGGTTTGTTCGCACTTTATCACAGGAAAAGATCTCTTCTTATTAAAAATTAAGTTATATGTCATCCGTTGGATTACGTTATACGAAATCTCAGCCGTTTTTCAATTTTTACTTGTAATGTAGAAAGTGATGATTATCTCCCAATAATAAAATTATATGTAATTAAATTTTCCAAGAAAGAATATCACTCATGTAAACAAAAAATACGATTTTCTGTTTTGTTTTATTTTTATGCAAATATTTAATTAATTGCTTTATTTTATATTTTCGTTTTCGTGTTATAGCTTCATAAGTTTTGGATTGAATATAACCCCTACGAATTTCCTATCTTCTTTTTGCAGAAAGAAATTTATATTTTTGTTTTTGGAAATTGAAAATTTTGTTCTCTTCATCATCCTATATAATTTTAAAACACACAAAGAAACTATCATGTTCGTCGACCCCAAAAAACAAAAAAAAAAAATGGTAAATTTGGTTGGTTATGACTTATGACTAATCAATGTTCTTCACCCACCAAACGTATCAAAGTTCAAAGCAAAAAAATCTCTGTTCCTCTCTTGACCAAAGCAAAAGGGATAGTAAGCAAACCAAATTTTGCATTGAAAATGGTTTTGTATTAGCAGATTACTAAGAGCAAACCAAATTTCTATTAGCCGGCATTATATGAAACATTCAAACTTTTACTTCATCAAAACAAATTTTCAGTTACTCGTGACGTGTCGACGAGAAATCCGAACATTCTGTGGCACCCAGTCCAACATCTGCTTGGAAAGCAAATGCACATTTTTGGGGTCAAAACTAGGCAAACAAAACTACAAGTGAAAAAAATAGTTGCAACAAGTCCACTTGATTACCTCCCGTTGATGTCGCCTACTAGCTAGATGCGTGGTGAAATCTTCAAATCCTTGAAAAGTAAGATCACCGTCGCAAACCCAGCAGGAAGATTCACCTGCTTCACCGATCTTATACTCCTCAGGTGCTCCTGAATCTCCCAGAAGTAAGCTTTCAAGAGAAGGTTGAAAGAGACGGTTGTATCCCGGGAATTGCATCAAGACAAAATCAGGATCGGATATGATCATTATATTAGCCGGAGGTGGTTTATTCCTGACAAACTCCTGGATAAGATCTCGAATGAAATTGGTACCTGTTTCAGAAACTATAGATTTGAGACAATCCATTCAATAATATCCATTACTGCAGAAATGCACAAGCATGACAAGACTACTAACCACTCTCATGGACTCCTCTCAGGATGTCATTAGGGACGTCAGTTAGTACGCCAACAGCAGTGATGGTGAGAGTACCAGAGTAGCCTAAAGACCCCAAAAACCGTTTGATAGTTGGACCGACCAGACGAGCATCATGGCCAAGGGGAACCGGACATGTCTTGATGTTCCAATACACAGATGTTACAGCCTCATAGTCTATCTCACAAGGCCGACTTGATTGCGTGAAGAAGGGCTGCGTGAAAGAAAAAAAAAGAGACAACATGGACAAGTGAGAAAGAAAAACTTGAGGTAAGAGGTTATAAAACAATACAATGGTGTGTAAGTAAAGAAGCAAAGAAAACAAAAGAACAATTTTAAACATTTTTTCATCACTTTCCCTTTTCCATTATACAAATCATCACATAACATTAACAAAAACCTACTGTATAAAATATAAAACCATCTTTCAACTTCTTAGTTAAAGCAAACCAAAATGGAAAGTGCCAAATTTGAAACTAAACCAAAATCTAAAGGGTCAGATCATTGCTTGCTTGTACAACAATGAGTTGTGATCGTTGGCTTACCAAAAAAAAACAAAAGAGATCAATGAGTTGTGGTTCCATTAAGAAAGCAAGTCTAACAAAGTCTAGAGTTTGGTAACATTTCAAAACCATTGTCTTCTGAAATCAAACTATTCTGGTATTAGCATTAAAACGATCCAGAAGCTGATACGGCATTAAACTCATAAAGTTACTACATGTACTCTTAGCCGAGAATTCAGATGCGCATAAAAAAAACAGTAGAAGACGACGCTGATGATGACATATCCAAAACATGAAACCGGTCAACCATGTGAATCCAATAATTCCTGCATGTACATCAGCTATGATAGACAGAGCTGCAAACAAGAACACAACATCAGAACATGTTTTGAAAACAAAACGATTTTTGTAATGATGACTTTCAAATTGTTCTGAAGATTCTCTCCACTAGAGGTTGGTATGTCACTCATGGCATCCTTTCATCTCTTCTCAAATGGACCCATTTAACAGCCTGACCAAACATAAATTCCAAATTACACACATTCTCTTCGTAAAAGGACCAATTTGATTGACCAGCTTATAAGAAACCTAAAAGTATTGTTTTGAGCTACTTAGAGTGTAAAATTGGTCCATCCCAAAGAAGGTTTCTAATTGATGTAAAGACTTCATAACTGGGTTCCGCTACACAACAGATTTCGATTCCTAATTCAAAGACTTAACAATCGTATCCCAAATAGTTATTGATCTCTTGACACAGTAAAAATCTACTTTGAGATCTAAACAAACCTTCGAAGAGGAATTAGAAAACTTACATTTAGAAACGAAAGCACCGAGAGGAAGAGGAATCACATTTCTTAATAATGGCAATGTCTCACATTTCTCACAAAAAAAATAGTAGTTTCAGTGGAATAGTTGTTATCACATTTCCTTATGCGTATGTTACAATTACATAATCTAATGACTAAGGAATATATTACTTTTATATTTTTCAAAAGACTTATATGTCATCCGTTGGATTAAGTTAAACGAAATCTCAGTCGTTTCTCAGTTTTTACTTGTGATGTAGAGATGATTATCTCCCAAAATAAAACTTATCTTTAAGTTTTCCAAGAAATAATATCACTCTTGTAAAAAAAAACAAAACGATTTTACGTTTTGCATTTTTCTTTATGCAAATATCTAATTAATTGCTTTGTTATATGTTTTCGTTTTCCTGTTATAGCTTCAAAAGTTTTGGATTGAATATAACCACTACGAATTTCCTACCTTCATTTTGCAGAAAGAAATTTATATTTTTATTTTTGGAAATTAAAAAATTTGTGCTAACGCAAAGAAACTATATGGTCGTCGACCCAAATTTTTTTTTAGTAAATTTGGTTGGTAATGACTAATCAATGTACTTCACAAAACGTATGAAAGATCAAAGCAAAAAAAACTCTGTTCTTCCTCTCTTGAGCAAAGCAAAAGGGATAATAAGAAAACCAAATTTTGTATTGAAAATGGTTTTGTACTTGCTATGAGTAAACCAAAATACTATGAAACATTCAAACTTTTACTTCATCATTAGATAAAACCATCAGGTCACATTATTGATCATCTGAAACATAATACCCGGTTCCCATATCCATACACACAAATAGTGCTTTTAACTAATTAAAAAGAGATTTGAAAATAAGCAAGCAACAAACCATGCACCCATGGGTCTTCTTCTCCACGTCTTCAGTTACTCCCTACCATGGTGACCTGGCGACGAGAAATCCGAACATTCTGTGGCACCCAGTCCAACATCTGCTTGGAAAACGAATGCACATTTTTTGGGGTCAAAATTAGGCACACAAAACTACAAGTGAAAAAATAGTTGCAACAAGTCCACTTGATTACCTTCCGTTGATGTCGCCTACTAGCTAGATGCGTGGTGAAATCTTCAAATCCTTGAAAAGTAGGAGGACCTTTGCAAACCCAGCAGGAAGATTCACCCGCTTCACCGATCTTATACTCCTTAACAGCTCCTGAATCTCCCAGAAGTGAATCAAGAGAAGGTCGAAACAGCGTGTATCCCGGCAATTGTATCGAGACAGAACCCGGATCGGATATGATCATTATATTAGCCGGAGGTGGTTTATTCCTGACAAAGCGATGGATAAGATCTCGAATGGAACTGGTACCTGTTTCAGAAACTATAGACTTGAGACAATCCATTCAATAATATCCATTACTGCAGAAATGCATAAGCATGACAAGACTACTAACCGTGGGGGACGTTAACAAGAGTAATGCCACTGTCATAGAGTCCTCTCAGGATGTCATTAGGGACGTCAGTTAGTTCGCCAGCAGCAGTCACGGTGAGAGAACCAGAGCAGCCTAAATTCTCCAAAAACCGTTTAATACAAGGACCAACCAGACGAGCATCATGGCCAAGGGGAATCGGGCACTTGGTAATGTCCCAAAACACAGATGTTACAGCCTTATGGTATAACTTAGGAGGTTCACTTGGTGGTGGCGGGTAGATGGACTGCGTGAAAAAAAGACAAGATAGCAAACCAAACCAAAAGTGAGGAACGGAAACTTGTGGTAGATAACATGAGGGTGGAAAACAGAACTCACCATGAAAGGACGATTCTTCCGAGGATGAGAACCATGAGGAATGTCGCTAGGCAACCAGGCCAACATCTGATTGAAAAAAACAAATGCAAGTGGAAGTGGTCAGAACTAGAAGTGAGACTCAGAAATAATTATTGGCAAAATGTATTAATTACATTCAGCTGATGTTCTTCACAAGTGAGATGCATCTTGAAATATTCAAAAGGGCCTTGCGCAGGAGGATCAAGGCAGCATACTAAGCAAGCCCACCAGGAATATTCACCAGTTTCACTGCAATTATCCTCAAGTGCTCCTGAATCTTTTGGAAGAGAGTGTTGAAAGAGAAGGTTGTACCCCGTCCGTGGTAGCATGCCAGGAACACCAGACTTTGGATTGGATATGATCATTATGTTAGCTGGAGGTGGTTTACTAATGATAAACTCATTAATAATGCATGGAATGTCATGGGAACCTGTTTCAGAAACTAAAGACTTGAGACAATCCATTCAATAATATCCATTACTGCAGAATTGCATAAGCATGACAAGATACTAACCGTGGGGGACGTTAACAAGAGCAACGCCACTGGAATAGACTCGTCTCAGGATGTGAATAGGGACGTCTGCTAGTTTGCCAACTGCAGTGATGGTGATAGTACCAGAGTAGCCTAAAGACCCCAAAAACCGTTTGATAGTTGGACCGACCAGACGAGCATTATGGCCACGGGGAACCGGACATGTCTTGATGTCCCAATACACGGATGTAACAGCCTCATAGTCTATCTCACAAGGCTGACTTGATTGCGTGAAGAAGGGCTGCGTGAAAGAAAAAAAAAGAAAACAACATGGACAAGTGAGAAAGAGAAACTTGAGGTAAGAGGTTATAAAACAAAACAAAGATAAAATTTAGAAATCTCAACGAGATCAAAGGGAATCTCAGGAACATTCGAATCAGGGGGAGTGGGATCAGCATGATACTCCCTCGGCCTCGGAATTCTCTCAATAGTCCTCGGAGTTCTCTCAATAGTCTGCTTGAAAAAAACAAATGCAAGTGATTGTCAAACAAAAACACAAGCGAGAAAGGGGAACTACTTTTGAGACAAAAGACAAAATTTACCAGCTCTAGGTGTTCTTCGCTGGCGAGATGCGAGATGAAATTCTCAAAGCCTTCAGCAGGAGGATCACGGCAGCATACTTGGCAATCCCAGTAGGGAGATTCACCTGTTTCCTCAGCAGGGAGTGGGAGGCAATATTCTGTGGGGAAAAGTAGCATATATTTATTGGTTATTTCAAACAACACTGTGAGAGAGTGACAAACACACACACACCTTGAGACCGAAGAGCTGCTTGGAAAGCATCACAGCATGAAAACGGTTGACGAAAGTTGTATAATTCAAAGAACATAGCAAGACCATAACATGGTTTGGATATTGAAATTAAATTAGCTGGAGGTAGGTTCAGCTCGGCAAATGGATAGATATACTCTATTATGCCCATGTCTGTTTCAGAAAAACTAAAGGCGTGAGACTCTCTATTCATTCATCAAAGAATATCAATTTGGGATATTAATTAACCTGTGAGGACGTGAATAAGATTAACTCCGCTGTTATAGAGTCCTCTAAGGATGTCAAAAGGGACGTCTGTTAGTACGCCAACGGCAGTGATGGTGAGAGGACCAATGTAGCCATAAGTCTCCAAATACCGTTTCATAAAAGGCCTCACCAGACTTCCATCAAAGCCAAGGGGAACCGGATAACTATTTATGTCCCAAAACACCCCTGTTACAGCTTCAGCATCCCCCGGCGTAGCCATCGTCATCGTTACAGACTTTTCTAAACCAAAACCTAAACGAAAATCAAATTTTCAAAGCAAATCGGAGTGATCTACAACGGAAACTAAAAAAAAACCCAAAATTTACCGGAGAGATCAAGGCTCGGTTTCGACATCGTTACGAAATCTCTAATTGAAGCGAAAAAACGGAGGCAGTATCTATCTATGAACGGAAATTTACTTGAGAAAAATAGGGTTAGGGTTAGGGTTGGATCACCACGTCGTCGAACTAAGGTTTCAAAATCACTTAATCAAGATTCGACGATAAATTAAGCCCAACTTTAAGACATAAAATTACTAACATATATAAACGTTGCAAAATCCAAATAATACATTCACGTTTGTTACTTCTCACGTTATACGCGGAGATAATATTAAAAACAAATTCAAAGCAAACTAATATTATGCGTTAAATTATTTTTACACATTAATAATATTTTAAGATACATGTTATCATATCATAATCTTTATGTATCAAATTATTTGACTTTTTGGAGAATTTTACTTTGTAAATTTGTGTCTATGTTTATGGGAATTGAAGAAGGCAAAGAGAGAAGATAGAAGGAAAGAATGAGAGAGAGAGATGTGGAAAGGTTTTTAGAGCATCATTAGTGGTGAACCTAATAAGGGTTCTTAATAAAAAATTTAGTATTAATTTTAATATTAATTTATTGTTTGAGATTTAATAAGATTTTGTTAATATTCATGTGTCTATTGGTGAGACTGTTTTTTTAATGTTTGGAGCATGAAAAAAAAAATCAAATTAGTATATATAATTATAGAAGATTAAATAAAAAAGAGTAATATAATTGGCTGCATAAAATTTTTAAGTAAAAATGTAAAAATTAGGGATTTATACATGAAAACTCCAAGACCAATGTACTATACTACAAACATTTCATTTGCCATCAAAGTTACAAACTTACAAGTTACAACAATACAATGGTGTGTATGTAAAGAAGCAAAGAAAAACAAAAGAACAATTTTAAACAATTCTTTCACCACTTTCCTTTTTCTTTATACAAATCATCACATAACATTAACAAAAACCTACTGTATAAAATATAAAACCATCTTTCAACTTCTTAGTTAAACCAAACCAAAATGGAAAGTGCCAAATTTGAAGCTAAACCAAAATCTAAAGGGTCTGATCATTGCTTGCTTGTACAACAATGAGTTGTGATCGTTAGCTTACCAAAAAAACCAAAAGAAATCAGTGGGTTGTGATTCCATTAAGAAACCAGTCTAACAAAGTCTTACAGTTTGGTAACATTTCAAAACCATTATCTTCTCATCAAACTATATATTCAGGTATAACAAGTCACAAATCGAGCTACAAAACGATCCAGAAGTTGATAAAGCATTAAAATCATAAAGTTCAGCTATGAATCAGAGTAATAGCAAACGAGATTGTGCAAAACCAGCTACTACTACATGTACTCTTAGACGAGAATTCGGATACGCATAGAAAAAACAGTAGAAGACGACGATGATGACGACATATCCAAAACATGAAACCAGTCAATCATGTGAATCCAATAATTCTTGCAAGTACACCAGCTATGACCTCGAGCAGGAGGAGGATTCCTTCGAGGAGGACTTGGAGGACGATATGGAGGAAAAGGAGGATAGGTAAGTGGATGGGGACGAGGAGGAAGAAGATGAGGGGCTTGTGCAGGGTTTGGGTTTAGGAAATCTAGATACTGCTTTAACATCACAACCCTGTAACGACCGAAGTCCAAAATATTGATATATTTTGGGGGTGTCGATCGACACCCTCGGGCAGTGTCGATCGACACCAGTCGCGAGTTCCGGTTCCGGTTTGCGAAAACCGCGATTTTCACGCGGTTTAATTCTCGAAAACCCTAAGCTCGTTTCTTATATTCGTATGGGATCGCGAGCCGTCGGTTTTTAAGGAGAATCAGAGAGAAATTCGTGTGAGAAGAGAGAAAGAAGGGGAATCGAGTGTTCATCATCTGTTCGTGGAAGTTTCGGTTCGTATTCTCGAGGATTCTTCGTTTAATCGTAGTTGTGGTGGGTTGTGAGGAGTTCCAATTCGTTCCAGTGGTGAATTAGGAGTGCTAGGCTATTCGTTCGTCGTTTTCAATCCGTTCTTCCTCTTCGATTAGCGAGGTGAGTGCGTGATCGCTAGGATTGTCGTAGATGATCGTTTATAGCCTTTTATGTGCGTGTTTTCGTGAATTGTGATTGATGAATGATGTTTTGATGCTGTGTATTCGTGTTAATACTGTGTAATCGTTCGGAAATGATGAAAACGTTGATTCCGGGTCGAGACAAGAAAGGAGAGTCTCGGCTCTGGATTTTGTAACAGGGTGTCGATCGACACCTAGAAGTTGTGTCGATCGACACCAAAAAATAAGATTGATGCTCGTGTTAGCGAGTGTCGAGCGACACCTAGTGGTTGTGTTGATCGACACTCGGTACAGTTTTCTGTACGAGAGTATCAAGTGTCGATCGACACCAGGTTAATTATTAAGAAAATATTAATAAAATTTAAAGAATGTTGAATTGGTAATTGTGGTAAATGTGAATTATCTGTAAATGTTATTCTATGTTAATCTGTTGCGGGATGACCGCTTCATTGAGTATTTGTGATAATACTCACGCAACTCCCGTTTTCCTTTTGAGTTGCAGGTAAGGGAAAAATGTGATCGTGGAATCAAGGCGATGACGGGGGATGATAGGATGTCCTTATTTTATGTTGCTGGTTTTAGTAGCCTGTTAGGTTGCTAGTGTCTTTGGATTTATTTGTTTTGATAATTCCTGAATTTGGTAATTGTTGAATTATTGGTTATTTTATTATTGGAATTTTGGATTGATTTTACTGTTGGTTATTTCCGCTGGTTTGTCACCCTGATTAGTATTTAGTAATTATTTATTGAAAAAAAAAATGCGGGTGTTACATTTTGGTATGAGAGCCTATACGGTTTTAGGACGTAGATTGTGTGATCTGATACTATATGCTTTATTGTGTTAGTAAAGAGTCTTAGATCATCCCCCGAGCCTCCAGTGTGATTCCATGGTATGTTGTGTTTTGTTTTTCTGTGTGACTTCTAGTAGCTTAGCCTGTGTTTTTTGGGCAAATGCAGTGCAGTATGGTTCCTGGAGCTAGAGGTCGTGGCAGATCTGGTACCCGTGGTGGCAGAGTTGGTGGCTATGGAGGCCGAGGTCATGGTCGCGGACTAGTAGGCGAGTCGTCTTCGAGTGCTACGCATACGTCAGAGACTCCTACGCATCATACGGGTTCTCTGAGCGTGACCAGTGCGAGCGAGCTGTGGGTGCCGGGAGAGGCGTCGGGATGGCTGGTAGAGGGGCGGGTCCGGGTGTGGGTACCGTTCCAGCTCAGGAGCGTATGGATCGCATGGAGGGTATTCTGAAGGAGATACTGGGGCGTTTTCCGGCGGCGGCTCCGGTTCAGGCTCCGGTTCAGGCTCCAGTGGTTCTGCCTGTGGAAGAGGTGCAGCAGAGGGTTGCAGTTGCAGAGGTACGTCAGTCTTATCTAGAGATGATGGGTCAGATGCGTCAGATGAGTACTGCTTTCTTCGCGGGCGGTGTTGGACCTGAGGAGGCAGACGAGTGGCGCATGCGCATGGAGCACAACTTTCGTTCGGTTCGGTGTTCGCAGGATTATCGTGTGGAGATAGCTATCCACTATCTGGCTGGGGATGCCCATTTATGGTAGAGAACGATTGAGGCCAGGAGGCCTGTTGCTGTCTGGACCTGGGGGGAGTTCGTGGTTGAGTTCAATGCCAAGTACTTTCCTCAGGAGGCTTTAGATCGTCTCAGGACTAGATTCGTGGAGCTTGTTCAGGGCGATCGTACTGTGCGAGAGTATGATGCCGAGTTCAGCAGGTTGCTTGTCTATGCGGATCGTGGCATAGAGGACGAGCGGACTCAGATTCAGAGGTTCTTGAGGGGACTTCGCGCATATTTGAAGATTTGTTGTAGGGTTTCGGAGTACGCCTCGAGGGCGAAGCTGGTTCAGATGGCTGCAGGCATCGAGGAGGATCTGAGAGGTTAGTTAGCTGTAGCCGCTCCAGCGGCCGTACCCGTGTCGGTTGTTTCTGCTGTTCAGCCGAGGAGACAGCAGCAGCAGGCGCAACAGCAGAGTGGTTCCGGTTTTGGTTCCGGCAAAGGCAGTAAGCCTGCGCAGGGCCAGAAACGGAAATGGGATGGTGCTTTTAGGCCCAGTCAGAGGGGCGGAGCATGTTATGGATGCGGGAGTCTGGAGCATCGTTTGGCGAGTTGCCCCCGCAAGGGCGACCATTAGCCGGTTTTGTAGCAGTAGCCGCAGTTGCAGCAGCGGGATTTGAGAGTGTGCTTCTTCTGTAGGGAGTCGGGGCATATCAGGACGATGTGTCCCAGATTGCAGCCGGCGACTGTAGCTGCAATTCAGCCAGTAGAGGTGCAGCCGAGGGGCCAGATTGTGGCAGTGCAGCAACCGATTGGCCAGATCGGGCCGGCACCGAGAGTGTGTTCGCCAGCAGAGTTCGGTCAGAACAGTAACGCCGTGCAGATCACAGGTAAAATTGTAGACCCGACTTCGTAAATTCCTAGCGGTAGAATTTTGTTGTTGTTGTGGGGTATTCTTTTATTTTGCTTGTGGTCGTGTCGTGAGGGTTCTCAACGCATATAAAATTATGTAGGGACCTTGTTAGTAGGCGGCTTTGAGTCCCACGTGATGTTTGATTCAGGAGCATCGCACTGCTATATTACTCCTGAGCGTGCCGAGAGTAGTGGCATTCGGAGCAGCTCTTGCGAGCGCACATGCATGGTTAAGGTGGCTGGAGGAGGTTTCCTAGCTACTTCGGGTCGTGCTAGAGCAGTGGATGTGCAGATCGTGGGGGCATTCGATGCCAGCGGACTTGGTGATTAGTTCAGTAGCGCTATATGATATGATTCATGGTATGGACTGGTTGTCGTTCTACCGGGTTCACTTGGATTGTTATCGAGGCAGAGTGGTCTTCGAGCGTGCTGGAGAGAAGTTGGTGTTTCAGGGCCTGAGACCGACTTCCAGTAGCCTTGTGATTTCGGCTATTCAGGCGGAGCAGATGTTAGAGCGAGGTTGCGAGGCGTATTTGGTGACGATTGTGATGTCTGAGGGCAGTAGCGAGATTGCTTTTGAGGATATTTAAGTTGTTCAGGACTTCGAGGATGTTTTCCGATCGTTGAAGGGATTACCACCATCTTGGTCCGATCCTTTCACGATTGAGTTAGAGCCCGGGACAGCTCCGATATCTAAGGCTCCTTACAGGATGGCTCCTGCAGAGTTAGCGGAGTTGAAGAAGCAGTTAGAGGATCTTCTGGAGAAGGGTTTTATTCGTCCGAGTGTTTCACCGTGGGGAGAGCCAGTGTTGTTCGTGAAAAAGAAGGATGGTAGTTTCCGGTTATGCATCGATTACCGGGGACTTAGCTGAGTCACTATGAAGAACAGGTACCCTCTCCTGAGGATTGATGAGTTGTTGGATCAATTGAGGGGTGCGACCTGGTTCTCCAAGATCAACTTGGCTTCAGGGTATCATCAGATTCCGATTGATGAGGCAGATATTCGCAAGACGGCATTCAGGACGAGGTATGGGCATTTTGAGTTCGTGGTTATGCCTTTTGGTTTGACGAATGCGCCCGCGGCATTCATGAGATTGATGAACGACGTGTTCAAGGAGTATTTAGACGTGTTCGTGATCATCTTTATTGATGATAGCTTGGTTTACTCGAGGAGTTTCGAAGAGCACGAGGCTCATTTGCGGTTGGTCTTAGAGAAGCTTCGGGAGCAGAAGCTTTACGCAAAGTTGAGCAAGTGCAGTTTTTGGCAGAGGTAGATGGGATTTTTGGGTCATATTGTGTCTGCAGAGGGAGTTTCTGTGGATCCGGCTAAGATTGAGGCGATTCGAGATTGGCCGAGACCGAGTAGTGCTACCGAGATCAGAAGCTTTCTGGGTTTAGCAGGTTATTACCGGAGATTCGTCAAGGGCTTTGCGAGTATGGCGCAGCCGATTACGAAGTTGACCGGTAAGGAGGTTCTGTTCGTTTGGTCGCCAGAGTGCGATAAGAGTTTTTCGAAGCTCAAGGAGATGTTGACTAGTACGCTGGTGTTGGCATTACCCGAGCCAGGGAAGCCTTATGTGGTATATACTGATGCTTCAGGAGTTGTTCTAGGTTGTGTTTTGATGCAGGAGGGTCGAGTTATCGCTTATGCTTCGAGGCAGTTGCAGGGTAGTGAGCGTAATCGGCCTACGCATGATCTAGAGTTAGGAGCAATGGTGTTCGCTCTGAAGATCTGGAGATCTTATCTGTATAGAGGCAGAGTACAGATTTTTACGGATCATAAGAATCTGCAGCATATCTTCACTTAGCCATTGTTGAATATGAGGCAGAGACGCTGCGTTGAGTTGCTGGCGGATTACGATCTGGAGATCATTTATCATCCGGGCAAGGCTAATCAGGTAGCCGATGCTTTGAGTCGACGGAGGTTCGATTCAGCCCGTGAGCAGGATATCGAGGATCTGGTAGGCAAGATTAACACGTTGCATCTTTGTGCTATTTCACAGGAGCCTTTGGGCTTAGAGGAAGTCGATCAAGCAGATCTTCTCAGCAGGATCAGAGTGGCTCAGCAGAGTGATCAGGGCTTTATGAGTTTCTCGCAAGCAGTGGATTCAGAGTATATGGTCTCTCCGAATGGGACAGTGTTGATTTGTGGCCGAGTATGTGTTCCTCGAGATGAGGCATTGAGGCAGGAGATTCTGAGTGAGGCTCATTCGAGCAAGTTCTCGATTCATCCGGGTGCGACTAAGATGTACCGGGATCTTAAACAGTATTATCATTAGGTCGGGATAAAGAGAGACTTGGCTACTTATGTTTCCAAGTGTAACACATGTTCGTTGGTTAAGGCCGAGCATGGGGTTCCGAGTGGTCTTCTGCAGAGTTTACCCATTTTCGAGTGGAAGTGGGATATGATTACGATGCATTTCATGGTTGGGTTTCCTACTTCGCGGACATATGATGCTATCTGGGTAGTTGTGGATCGGTTGACTAAGGCAACACACTTTTTGGCCATTAAGAAAACCGATGGAGCGGCTAAATTGGCTAAGAGGTTTATGAAGGAGATAGTCAGGCTGTATGCAGTGTCAGCCAGTATTGTTTTTGATCGAGATCCCAGGTTTGCATCGGAGTTCTGGGGAGCTTTTCAGGCAGAGATGGGCACTAAGGTGCATATGAGTACAACTTATCATCCGCAGACTGACGGGCAGTCGGAGAGGACTATTCAGATTATGGAGGATTTGCTGAGGATGTGTGTTTTGGATTGGGATGGTTATTGGGCGGATCATCTGTGCTTGGTTGAGTTCGCTTACAATAACAGTTTTCAGGCGAGTATTGGTATGGCTTCTTTTGAGGCTTTATATGGGAGGCCATGTAGGACGCCACTATGCTAGACCCAAGTGGGGGAGCGCAGTATTCTTGGAGCTACTTATGTTCAGGAAACGACGGAGAAGATCCGGGTCGTGAGATTGAACATAAAGGAAGCTCAGGATCGTCAGAGGAGCTACGCTGATAAGCGGAGGCGAGAGCTTAAGTTTGCGGTTGGAGATCGGGTTTATCTCAAGATGGCTATGTTGCGGGGCCCTAACAGGTCCATTAGGGAGAACAAGCTGAGTCCGCGGTTTATGGGTCCGTTTCCTATGGTGGAGCGTGTTGGACCGGTTGCGTATCGGCTTGAGTTACCGCCGATCATGAAGGCATTTCATAAGGTTTTCCATGTTTCGATATTGCGTAAGTGCCTGCATGAGTCAGAGGAGTTAGTACCTGAGATCCCTGCGGAACTTCAGCCAGATTTGACGGTTCCGGCGGTTCCTGTGAGGATCCTAGAGAGAGGAGTCAAGGAACTGCGCCGGAAGAAGATTCCTTTGTTGAGGATTTTGTGGGATTGTGGCGGTTTCCAGGAGGAGACTTGGGAACCAGAGGCGAAGATGAAATTAAAGTTCAGGAAGTGGTTCGACAAGCAGGTCACGGCGTGAGCTTTATTTCTCTTTGTGGTTCTAGTTTCGATTGTTAGCCTGTTGATGCTTGTTAGCATGTTGATGCTTTTGTATCGTTGTATTTTCGTTTATGTTGTAACGAATTTTGCGTTTTGGGATTAATAAGATGAAGTTGTTCCTTATTTATCTCTTTGCTGTTACAAGATGAGTTTGTCTTATATGTGTTACGTGGTGATATTCCGAGATTAGGGAGTATCGAGTTGGCCACGCGAGGTAGTTCTAGTCGGTAGATGTTTATAGACGTTTTAGAATTTATTACTCTAGGGGTTGCGGCTCCGAATAACTCTTTCATTTATATCTGGAGATGATTAGTTCTCTAGCGAGGATGATTAGTTCCTCAGAGGAGATGATTAGTTCTCCTGTTTACTCTTTGGGATGATTAGTTTCCATTATGAGTATCGAGGGATGATTAGTTCTCTCGAGGGGATGATTAGTTCCCATGTGTACCCGGAGCTCAAAGGATGCATCCTAAGAGTAGAAGGGGCACGAGACACCGCTAGCTCAAGGGATGCGTCCTGCGAGTGAGAGTGGTGTGGAATGAGTTAAGAGTAATAAATGTCTAGAAATGGGCGTATAAACATGAGACGGAACTAGAGCCTCGGAGATCGAGTTTAGGATCTCGGATTGTTGACCGGTTTTCTGGTCGGGTTTCGTTTTTGGCCAGTAGTTGGCGGTTTTTGTCAGGATTCAAGGACGAATCCAGAGTTAGTGGGGGAGAATTGTAACGACCGAAGTCCAAAATATATCAATATTTTGGAGGTGTCGATCGACACCCTCGGGCAGTGTCGATCGGCACCAGTCGCGAGTTCCGATTCTGGTTTGCGAAAACCGCGATTTTCACGCGGTTTAATTCTCAAAAACCCTAAGCTCGTTCCTTATATTCGTATGGGATCGCGAGCCATCGGTTTTAAGCAGAATCAGAGAGAAATTCGTGTGAGAAGAGAGAAAGAAGGGGAATCGAGTGTTCATCATCCGTTCGTGGAAGTTTCGGTTCGTATTCTCGAGGATTCTTCGTTTAATCGTAGCTGTGGTGGGTTGTGAAGAGTTCCAGTTCGTTCCAGTGGTGAATTAGGAGTGCTAGGCTGTTCGTTCGTCATTTTCAATCCGTTCTTCCCCTTCGATTAGCGAGGTGAGTGCGTGATCGCTAGGATTGTCGTAGATGATCATTTATAGCCTTTTATGTGCGTGTTTTCGTGAATTATGATTGATAAATGATGTTTTGATGCTGTGTATTCGTGTTAATACTGTGTAATCGTTCGGAAATGATGAAAACGTTGATTCCGGGTCGAGACGAGAGAGGAGAGTCTCGGCTCTGGATTTTGTAACAGGGTGTCGATCGACACCTAGAGGTTGTGTCGATCGACACCACAAAATAAGATTGATGCTCGTGTTAGCGAGTGTCGAGCAACACCTAGTGGTTGTGTCGATCGACACTCGGTACAGTTTTCTGTACGAGAGTATCAAGTGTCGATCGACACCACCGTGGTGTGTCGATCGACACCAGGTTAATTATTAAGAAAATATTAATAAAATTTAAAGAATGTTGAATTGGTAATTGTGGTAAATGTGAATTATCTGTAAATGTTATTCTATGTTAATCTGTTGCGGGATGACCGCTTCACTGAGTATTTGTGATAATACTCACGCAACTCCTGTTTTCCTTTTGAGTTGCAGGTAAGAGAAAAATGTGATCGTGGAATCAAGGCGATGACGGGGGATGATAGGATGTCCTTATTTTATTTTGCTGGTTTTAGTAGCCTGTTAGGTTGCTAGTGTCTTTGGATTTATTTGTTTTGATAATTCCTGAATTTGGTAATTGTTGAATTATTGGTTATTTTATTATTGGAATTTTGGATTGATTTTACTGTTGGTTATTTCCGCTGGTTTGTCACCCTGATTAGTATTTAGTAATTATTTATTTAAAAAAAAAAAAATGCGGGTGTTACAAACCAGCTGATTCTTGTACAAGGGAAGTTACAGATTTTGGAAGAGGATTTATCGTGCTTATAAACAAGCACTACTTGCACATAGTCAGACTGTTTAAAGAATCCATATGCGAAAACCCGTGTCTGAAGTCATCAAGACTACATTTGTTGTACTTCCATTTTGCTCTAAATAGAGTCTAATATCTTCAAACTTCTCTTTGATAAAAGTGTTAGCGACTTGCTTGTTTTTTCCAAGCACACCAACGGAGTGTATAGGAAATCCGGTCTGCCATAGCGTATTGTACTCACCTACTTATGTGATTTTTCACTAAGCTCTCCTATAACACTTGTACCCCGTCATAGAGAAACAAAGGAAAAAATCTTAGATAACGTAAACACAACTGATCAATCAAAAGAGGAAGAAATGATGTTGGTGAGTTATAATGGAATTGCTATTATTTATTAAATGTCAACGCGGATAAAAGCTTAAAGAAGGTTGTTATCCTCTTATGTTTTTCTTAAAATAACTTAGTTCAAATTCAGTTCGACATAATAACTTTTGTACGAAAGTTGTCATCATCAAATTCAAACAGTTCAAGAGAGAGAGATGTGGAAAGGTTTTGTGTATTCGATTTTCTAGGGAAAATTTACAGTAATGGTAAAAATAATTTAAAGTGAAGTTACATCATAATCCACTCGATTCTTGGACAAGCGAAGTTACAAATTTTTGACGAAGATACATTATCCTTATAGATAAGTACATTATCCTTATAGATAAGTATTACTTGGACATGAACATAATCGGGTTGGTTAAAAAACTGACCATGTTCGAAAATCACTGTCAAAAATCATCAATACTACATTAACTCTCCTTTCATTTTGCTCTACAAGCCTTCTAATACCCTCAAACCTTTGTTTTATAAAATTGTCAGAGATTTTCTTGTTTCTTCCAAGAACATCGACGGAATGAATAGGGAATCTCGTTAGCCACAATGTATTGTACATTGTCTTACTTATCCGTTTTTCAGCTTAATTTGCAACCACTCCTAAGTAGAATCTAGGGCCAGTTAAACCTAATGAATCTAGATACAAATCTAGAGCTTGTCTAACTAATGTAGGAGGGTGTGGATAAAGGGCATTCGATTCAAAATCGTAGAGGCAATAAGTATCATCCTAGAGAAGAAGCAAACATAAATTAGAAACTACAGAAAACTATTACTGAAGAAAAAGACCAGTATTCCACAGCCAATTATACGCTCTAGTAGAAATTCTATCTTCCACTAGATTAGCGACAACGCCTAAGAATAACCTAGGTCCACTCAAACCTAAAGAATCTAGGTAAAAGTCTACAGCCGGTTTAATTATCGAAGGAGCAGTAGGGATTCTTTTAGGAGGATCGTTAGATTCAAAATCGTAGAGATCAGTAATGTGATTTTTGACTAAACTTGCAACGACGCCTATTAGTTTTAAAACCACTAATATTTTCCAAGCACATCAACGATAGAAGATGATCTAACTATCGAAGTATGGTACGGATAAATGTTAATAGATACCAGCCAACCAACCTTTAGACACATCACAACAGAAACACACCATCAGCAAATAACATTAAAAAAAACGATTCACTTAATCATATACAATGGAATTATAATGGAATTGCTAGCATTTTATTAAATGTCAACACATATAAATGTTTAATGAAGGTTGTTATCCTCTTATGCTTTTTAAAATAACTCAGTTCAAATTCAATTCGACATATTAACTTTTGTACTGAAGTTGTGCATCTAGTTCAAAAAGTTGGCATCAACACTAATCTTTTTTTCTTATTGAAAGTTTGACTCTAAACTTTTATCTTTGTCAAACAATTGCGAAAACATCGTTACAATGCATACATCTTATGATTTTATATTACTTTTGATTATAATAAACGTGAAATAGTTCCATCCATTCTTTTTTAACGAACTGTATTTGCAATAGTAAATTCTCCTCATTAATGAACATTTTCCAACTAGGGCATCTGATCTTATGAACAAAATAAAGCATGGTCTTTGATTTGATACACTAGAAAAGGCCTTACATCATCTTCACAAACAAACTGATACGTATGACTATGCTAGCTTTCAACTTGATGTGTTACATTGATAATGTAAATATTACATAATATTTAATCTCACACATTGTCTATCTTGAATAGCTAATGATCATCAAATTGCTATAACTTCTGAAAGTGGTGATATTTTGAGTGACACCGGTTAGGGCCCGAAGAGATGCACAAGAAACATTGTGGTTGCATGAGAGATTCTGGAAATTTTTGTCGTTGAAAATTTGTGTCTATGTTTTTGGGAATTGAAGAAGACAAGGAGAGAAGATAGAAAGAAATAATGAGAGAGATGTGGAAAAAGTTTTGTTTTTTCGATTTTCTAGGAAAAATATACAGTAACGGTAAAAATAATTTAAAGTGACTTTGGGGAGGGAAGTGTGGTAAAAGATTATTGTGATGTCATCACTGAAATAAACTTATGATCTAGATATTGTACATGGATGAATAATAGTTTATAAAAATTATTATACTCGATCAAAAATATGTGAATTTTGTAAAATTTAATGCTAGAAAAAGAAAGGGAATAATGCTACAAACATTTTGAGCAGTATCAGTCGCATAATCATAATACAAATAATAATTTCAAACCAGTTTTCAAAT
The DNA here is from genome assembly GCA_963576765.1 of Draba incana. Lineage (NCBI taxonomy): Eukaryota > Viridiplantae > Streptophyta > Magnoliopsida > Brassicales > Brassicaceae > Draba > Draba incana. The sequence continues at coordinate 49,469,103 of OY755204.1, forward strand.
TCAAATTTACTAACTAACCATATGATTTAAAATTCGATTATGCTTTATGATTTTACTAACAGAGATTCGATTTTACTAACTAACCATATGAGTTAGGAGGGGCTTGAGCTGAACCTAATGAAGAATTTAAATATTTTCGAAGGCTATCATGTATTAGTTATTGTTGATGTGGAAGAATATGAAAGACAAGTTGTGTCAGTTTTAAGGATAAGCAACAACTATTGTGTTGATCACGACCACTCGCTAAACATCCCAATGATTATCATTCAAACTTGGGTAATCTCCTCTATCACACACAAGTACTTGAGAAAATGGGCCGAAACTTTTATTGTAGTTTTAAAACATGATTCACATGGGAGAATAGGGCTAGGGTTGGATCTCGACATCGTCGAACTATGGTTTCAAAATCTCTGATTGAAGCAAGTTTTAAATACCGTACCTATATATATGTATAGGGAGGGTTGGGAATGCGACAATTAACTAACCTAATTTTATAAGTTTCACCTAATCAAGATTCAAAGCCGATAAATGTAGCCCATAAAATTACTAACATAATGTAAAAGTTGCAAAATCCAAATAATACATTCACCTTCATTTTAATCAAAAATTTTAGATAAAAAGTACACAATCAAATCTAAAGTAACGTCACATAAATATTAAGTCAAATTTTTTTCAATAAAAAATTATTGAAACAAACTCTATTCCGCCAAACCCGAATATACTAATAAGACAATAATATAACACAGAGACATCATTAAGTCTTTAACCAAACCAATCTTATGATCTCTTGTTACATGGTTCCAAAAAAGGAAGAAAAATCATAAACATGTTACTGTTTTTCTTTGTGTTTTGGTGATGAACCAAAGAGCCTTATGGTTCACTAATGGATTTTATTAATGCAAACTCATAGAGGATAACTCTAACCGGAAAATTGGAAAAATAACAGGAAATCAACTCGGTTTTAATTATTGGTTGGCAAACGCAACTCCTTTCTCGATGGAGGATTTGAGTTCTGGCTTCAATGCTTCCAAGCCTTTCTTCTCAAAGTCTGAGAGTGGTCCCAAATCAAGAACCTCCTCCACACCGTTCTTCCCCAACCTCACCTGAAATCATAATCAAACCATCGCAATTCATCATTAACCGTGTAACGAAACCATACAGAGCACATTGTGTCTTTCAGTTTGAGGATTATTACCTTTGAGGCAAAGAAAGGAAGCTCGGTGATTGTGGATTGCACGTATGAGCATTCTACGACATCTGGAACACCGTTGAGTCCTTTCAAGCATGCATCAGCGAATAAAGCTCCAGCATAGCTATGACAATTATCAGTTTATTCACAAGTTAAAAGACTAAACAGTCGATTCAAATAAAGTGAGAACAACAATTGCGAAAAGGCCAACACGATACTTACGCCATTGACAATGTAGCTGAACCTTTTCCTGCTTTGGCCTCCACGACTTCTGTACCTCCATCTTGGGTACGCTTGGTGAGGGCAGTGATTACGTCATCTGACAAGTTGGCTTGAGGAGTAGCCTACATTGTCAACAAAAAGAGTAACTTGAGTAAACCGCGGTTGAAAAAGATATGAACTTCAATTACAGCTTACGTAGAGAGGAACTGAGAAGCAAACCTGAGAGAAGAGGGGGAGAATTGTAACTCCAGCATGGCCACCAATCACGGGAACATTAACTTCTGCAGATACCACAAGCATGCAAATTAAAGCCTCATACAAACATCATTGAACACAGCTAAGAGGAACACATTTTTCATGATTACAAAAGAGGAAAGGAATGTAAACAAACCTGCAACCGGGACATTTGCTTTTCCAGCATAGAAAGTCTTGGCCCTAACGACGTCAAGAGTAGTAACGCCAAACAACTTCTTCTCATCGTACATACCAGCCTTCTTGAAAATCTCAGCAGCAATTGGAACAGTAGAGTTCACAGGGTTACTAATCATATTAATAAGTGCCTGATTCAACAAAAGCATAACTCCAAAAGATGAGTCTTTTTAATAAGATACCAAAATAAAAGTAACAAAATGAGACTGGAAATGAGATCGTAGGCTTACGTGTGGGCAGTATTTGGCAATGGCAGTGCAGAGATTCTTCACAATACCAGCGTTAATGTTGAAAAGATCGTCACGGGTCATACCGGGTTTCCTCGGTACACCAGCAGGAATGATAACAAGATCAGCTCCTTCAAGAGCTTTAGCCAAGTTATCATCACCCATATATCCAACAACCTATAACAAAACATCAATTAAATCTCACATGAACAATGCTATATCACCTAATTACATATCGAAACCAATACGAGACCAAATCCAGCAATTCAATTCAATTCAATTCTCAGTGAGTGAACAGTTATCGAATCGAGAGAGTGTGAAATCTGAATGGATCGAGGAAGGGATTGAGTTGTATTACCTCAGATCTGGTGTTGATGTGACCGACATCGGCGGCGACTCCGGGAGTGTTAGCGATATCGTAAAGGGAGAGACTAGAGACGAGAGGGTTAAGTTTCATGAGGAGAGCGAGAGGCTGACCGATTCCACCGGCGGCGCCAAGGATGGCGACTTTGCGATGGGGAACGGATTCGGATGAGAAGCTACGGTGGAGAAGCGATTGCTTCGCCGAGGAAGTAGATCGGACGAGGATAGATCTGAACATTTTCGGTGATGGGATCTAGGGTTTGTTCTTCGAGTCGAGAGAGGAATCTGAGTGAGAAGATGCTTTCGAATTTTTATGTGGTGAATGAAGATGGTGAGACACTCGAGGATACTTGATAATTTTGCTTTTAATGCTTACCAGGTCTTTTCCGGATTTTAATTTAATTTTCTTTGATTTTAAATGGAAAAATATCCAATCATTTCGCTATTTTTACCATTAGAGATGTTACACGATTTTTTCCAAATTAATCAGAATTAACCAAACTCTACCATTATATTCGTAAGAAAAAAAAAACTTAAATCTCTTACATAAGCATCAGCAAAAATTTACAAATAGTTATCTTTTGATTCGTAATTATGAATAGGTCCATATGATTAGTAATGTACAAAGTGTAACGATACATATCAATTACATGTTACATAAGCAAATTAGTTCCGACGTCGGAGTCTTTTCTTCTTCTTCTTCTCATATTTTGCCGCACCACCTCGTTTATGCCGGAAAATCGCCAAATTGAAAGAAAAAAAAAAAAAAACGAAAGTAGCGACGTGGTTACAATTTAGTGTGGATAAAAAAGGACACAAGACTATAATTATGTCTTTCAGACCAAGAGTAGTAGAGATATTTACTAAGCTATAAAAAAAAAACTTAATTTCTTAAAATCCAAAACAAGCTTGGTAAATTATATGTTGCATGAAGATAAACACTTGATGAGTTTTAGACTTTTAGTACCCAGACAAAGCCATTTCAGGAAAAGTTCAATATCTCTTACACAAAAGAAAAAAACTCAAAAAAGTATTTTTTTAGACAGACACTTGGAATATCACCAAAGAATCACATATTTGTTATATTATCTGAATCAACTATAAATTTTTTTTGTCAAACACAAGAGATCAAGAAACACATTCTTCAAGAATGAGAGCCAGACTTCTATCATGTCTGGTTTTGACATCAATAGACAATAGAGAGCTGCACAAGGCTGCTTCGAAAAGACATTTTTCTCACTATATCAAACTGCTAAAACAACACATGTTCAGAGCACTTCTTATAACCTATGAATCAATCAGTCAAAAATGACTCAAAAAGCAAAATCCTCTACTGCCACTTTATTTTATGTGTGTAGGTGAACACAAGACAAGACAAGTAACGCATTATGTATGTAGGTGAACACAAGACAAGTAAATGAATACTTTGTAGCAAAGTTTCACAAGAGCAAAAGAGAATTAACTAGTAAACAGAGTAAAGAAAAATACACCAATATTATTGAAAACTCACTAATCTGACAAACAAAACCAATCTGCCAAACTATGTCTATGATAGAGAAAAAAAATACAAGAAGATATCCTAGTCTAATCAAGTCATTGAGCAACTAGGCATTCAGAAGCCAATGCACATTCAGTTCAAGTGCAGAGACAGAGAGACATAGGTCAAAGCAGTAATACATTCATCAATCCAGAGATTCTATAAGAGGCTGCAATCAGCTAATCATCCATTAAGCACACAAAAAGCATCTTCTCCCTTTCACAAACCTGAATCAAACATCCATTCACAACTCAATTTCGTCATCATTAGCATTAACAAACAAAATTCACTCCAACAACAACAACAAAAATTAAAGCAGAAAACAAGAACTTCTCTAGATATGTATGGAGAACATGGACACTATTTCATTGCATCAGGTAGAGAATATCAATGAAGGCAAGCAAATAACTCAAAGGCAGACACAGGAAACAAAAAAGCAAACCAGAGAAACCTATGCGAAAACATGTCAAAATGCATCATGATTCATGCAACAACAAAAACTCTAACACTAGCTAGACCAAGCAAAGAATAACTCGATAAAAGGACGAACCATCTCACCGTTCAGTAGTTTGGTGGAACGTTTGGGTACATTCCTCCCATAGGAACTCTCGGCACAGGGGACGAACCAACAGGCTGATGCTGTCCGGGATATGCTGAAGCTGATGAATGACCATAATGCCCACTCTCTGGATAACCACCACCAGACATCGAACTTGGTGGCATTCTATACGACCTGCTTCCACCACCAGGCCCACCATAACCACTCATCGATCCCGCACCATAACCTGGACCACCATATCCACTGTAATGACCAGAGTATGGACCTACATACCCACCTTGTCCAGCAGCAGTACCACCCATAGAAGACGGCGTTGAATTCATGTGATGCGGTGGCGGTCCTCCCGAGTATACACCGTAAGCACCACCAGGTCCAGTATGACCACCAGCTACACCATAAGGTCCAGGAGGAGGAACCATACTCATTCCATCACTATGACCACGTCCAGGCCCAGTACCACCATCTTGACCCGACGGTTTCCCTTTCTTACCGTCTATAGCCAATTTACACTGCAAATTCTTCCCATCAATCATCTTAATCGGATCAGCAAGTGCAGCTTGAGCACCTTCAGCAGTTTTATAAACAAACAATGCAAACCCTCTTGATTTACCAGTAACTTTATCAAAACCCAAAGGACCTTCTTCAATATCACCATAAGCTAGAAACTGATTCAACAATCTATCCGCAGGCATATCAAACGGTACATTCGCTACATAAATCTTCCTCATCGATATATCCGTAACATTCGCATTCGTCGTACCTTGATTCCCAGCAGCAGCGAGCTGCGTTACAGTAACTCTCCCATCAATCTTCTTAGATGGCTCTTTCAAAGCTAACAAAGCTCCATCAACATGCTTAAACGTAACGAAACCATATCCTTTTGATTTCCCAGTAACTTTATCTAAAATCACAATAGCTTCTTCTAGATCTCCGTAATTTGAGAAAAGCGAACCTAAACCTTCCGTCGTCGTCTCCGCCGCGAGTCCACGGATGAACAGCTTCCTCTGAGCGATATCGGAATCGGCGATTGATCTAACGATATCGAGAACGTCGTGATGACGTACAATAGCTTCTTGTAAGATCTCGAGAAGCTGATCGGAAGTAAAACGCTCGATTATCTTCCTCGCGTCTTGTGGATTCAATCGAGACGAAATCGAACCGTTGTTGATTCCGTCGTTTATCATCATTCCGATTCCGTTCTCGTCGAGTCTTCTCTTCTTCAACATATCCATGATCGGAGAAAAAGAAAAAAAAAAAATCCTCTGGAGAAGATAAAGTTTTCGCCTAAAATCCTTAACCCTAGAGTTGAGGAAGAGAGAAAGAAGGGTTACAAATAATAAAAATAAATAAAATTACTCTTTTTATAAGCAATAATTGGGCTTTTCAAAGGCCCATTAAAACTAGTAATACTGATTAAAGGCCCATTATTGGTACCTTCGTCTTCCTTATCTGTTTCGCACTGTAGTGTAGTAGTGAGCTTCTTCTTCATCAATGGCTCTCGCCGGAAAAGTACCTTAGAGTTTGAGAAGACGATTAAATTGACCGGAATTTTTTCTCCGTGCCGGAAATGTCGCTCAATTTGTGAGTTTATATCATCATTAACCTTTTCACTTTGTGATTTTGAAATAATCTGACGAAATCACTTCTAGATGTGTGAATTATTGATTGATTTGTTCATGCGTTTATTGGATTTGCCTAGAGATAGATTCAATTTGAATTACTTCGACCGATTTTGATTCGAATTCGAATTTTTTGATGTAGAGGATTATTCATGGAGATGAATTACCCGATTCAATCGTCTCGATGCGTTCGATGTTTGAATCTCAAAGAGCCAATCATATTGAGAATTTCAAATTCTATAAGACAATTGGATTTGAAATCTGTGGCTAGTGTAAGGTCATTGTACAATGTGTTTGATGCTATGGAGAAAGATAGTTTGAGTGATAAAGAAGAAGAAAGGAGAAGGAAGATTGGATTAGCTAATAAAGGAAAAGTTCCATGGAACAAAGGAAGGAAACATAGTGAAGGTAGTATATCGGTTTTTTTTTCCGATTTTTATCGTCTTTACGGCTTTTGTGTAAGCGAGTTTTTGAAAACAGATACTCGAAGACGAATCAAGCAAAGAACTATTGAAGCTTTGAGAAATCCAAAGGTGAAGTCAAGTAAGATTCACAAGAACGTTTTGTTTGTTTGTTTATTCATTGTTTAAGTTTACAATGAAGAATCATTGCTTGGTTTATCGACATTTTTTTAGGTACGGAAGAAGATGTCTAAGCATCAACGACCACACAGGTAGGTAGATTTTGTGAAATGTGAAATCTGAAGGTAGAAGTGTTGTATATAAGTTAAGTTTTTGGTTTATTGTAGTGATGAAACTAAGGAGAAGATAAGAGCTTCAGTGAAACAAGTTTGGGCAGAACGGTTAAGATGGAAGCGATTGGAAGAGAAGTTTTCGTCTTTGTGGTTTGAAAATATTGCGGAAGCTGCGAGGAAAGGAGGAAGTGGCGAAGTGGAACTCGATTGGGACAGTTACGAAAAAGCGAGACAAGAGATAGCGGAAGAGAAAGTAAGAAGAAAGGAAGAAACCAAGACGAGAGCAGAAGCTAAGACCGAGAAGACGAGGAGAGTTGCGGAAAGAAAGAAAGAACGCAAAGAGAGAAACCAAAGAGAAGTTGGAGAACCAAAGCAGAAGAAGAAAGATAATACATCGCGTTCGAAACTAAAGAAGAGACTCACAAAGGTAATACAAAAAACTATTTCTTCAATGTTTCGACAAAACAAGCAACCTTTGATGGTTCTTCTTCTTTGCAGATTCATAAGAAGAAAACAAGTCTAGGTAAAATCGATATTGGAACGGATAAGGTAGTTTCAGTTGCATCTAAACTGGAAAAGCTAGATTTGGAAATGATAAGAAAAGAGAGAAGAAGAGGTGATATCTCACTAGCTGACCAGATCCAAGCCGCAAAAAAACGAAAAGGAAACGATGATTTATCAAGATTTGTTTTTTTTTTGCTATGAGTTGAATGGATTTTGATTAACTCTTTTCAACTCTTGGAGTTTTATAAAGATTTGGTACTTTAATGACATTTTATACGAATTTCAAACACCGAACATGTCTACCATTTAGTGAACCAAATGTGTGTAATCCAGTAAACCGAACCGATATGCTAAAATAAAATTGAACCAACATTTGTTTAGAAATTATGTACCTAAATCGAAATCATTTAAAAGAGAAAACGCAAATTAGTAAAGCAACTTAAGTTGAAAAATCTGCAAATTAGTATCCAAATTATGGTATAAGATAATGTACGAAAATGACACTTTTTTAGATATATGCATAGGACATCCAAAATTATTGGACCGACACTGTCAAGCACATTGATTTCAAGAAGATTCAAAATCGAAGGCCTTTTTTCAAAAGAACACAAATTTGCTAGAAAATCTCACCAAAACGAGAAGATTCTTCAGATAGTCTTCCCGTTTTTTCCTCACTTCTTCTAGCTTAAGTTCTTTTTTATCCTTCGCCTGAACAATCAGATCATATGCTTCTTTTGCTAAATTGAGAAAAGTCTTCAAGCCCTTCAACATCTTTCTTCTTCCTCTTCCCTGACCTCGACCTCTAGGAGGAAGATTCATCAGAGGAGGCCTTGGGCATTAAACAGAGAACAAGGTTCAATTGGAGGAAAATTACCATAGGTACTTGGATGGGGAGGAGGATCAAAGGTATGTGAGGGAGGAGGAGGAGGAAGAGGCAGATCACGGGCTTATGGGTTTGCTTTTTGGGAATCTGAATATTGATGTAACATCATAATCCACTCGATTCTTGGACAAGTGAAATTACAGATTTTTGACGAGGACACATTATCCGTATAGATAATTATTACTTGGACATGAACAAAATCGGGTTGGTTAAAAAACTTTAACCATGTTCGAAAATCACTGTCATAACTCATCAATACTACATTAACTCTCCTTTCATTTTGCTCTACAAGCCTTTTAATACCCTCAAACCTTTGTTTTATAAAATTGTCAGAGATTTGCTTGTTTCTTCCAAGAACACCAACATAATGAATAGGGAATCCCGTTAGCCACAATGTATTGTACACTGTCTTACTTATCCATTGTTCAGCTAAATTCGCAACCACTCCTAAGTAGAATTTAGGGCCAGTTAAACCTAATGAATCTAGATACAAATCTAGAGCTGGTCTAACTACTATAGGAGGGTGTGGATAAAGGTCATTCGATTCAAAATCGTAGAGACAATAAGTATCGTCCTAGAGAAGAAGCAAACAGAAATTAGAAACTACAGAAAACTATTACTGAAGAAAAAGACTAGTGTGCCACAACCAATTATACGTTCTAGTAGAAATTCTATCATCTACTAGATTAGCGACAACGCCTAAGAATAACCTAGGTCTACAGCCGGTTTAATTATCGAAGGAGCAGTAGGGATTCTTTTAGGAGGATCATTGGATTCAAAATCATAGATATCATTAATGCGATTTTCAACTAAACTTGCAACGACGCCTACTAGTTTTGAAATCGCTAATTTTTTCCAAGCACACCAACGATAGAAGATGATCTAATTATCGAAGTATGGTACTGATAAATGTTATAGATACCAGCCAACCATCACATCACAACAGAAACACACCATCAGCAAATAACATTAAAAAAACAATTCACTTAATCATATACAATGGAATTATAATGGAATTGCTAGCATTTTATTAAATGTCAACACATATAAATGTTTAATGAAGGTTGTTATCCTCTTATGCTTTTTAAAATAAATCAGTTCAAATTCAATTCGACATATTAACTTTTGTACAGAAGTTGTCCCATCTAGTTTAAAAAGTTGGAGTTAGCACTAATCTTTTTTTCTTATTGAAAGTTTGACTCTAGACTTTTATCATTGTCAAACAATTGCGAAAACATCGTTACAATGCATACATCTTATGATAATACAAAAAATTGAAGAAGAGACTCACAAAGGTAATACAAAAAACTATTTATTCAATGTTTCGACAAAACAAGCAACCTTTGATGGTTCTTCTTCTTTGCAGATTCATAAGAAGAAAACAAGTCTAGGTAAAATCGATATTGGAACGGAAACTGGAAAAGCTAGATTTTGAAAGGATAAGAAAAGAGAGAAGAAGAGGTGATATCTCACTAGCTGACCAGATCCAAGCCGCAAAAAACCGAAAAGGAAACGATGATTTATCAAGATTTGTTTTTTTTTTTTTTGCTATGAGTTGAATGGATTTTGATTAACTCTTTTCAACTCTTGGATTTTTATAAAGATTTGGTACTTTAATGACATTTTATACGAATTTCAAACACCGAACATGTCTACCATTTTAGTGAACCAAATGTGTGTAATCCAGTAAACCGAACCGATATGCTAAAATAAAATTGAACCAACATTTGTTTAGAAATTATGTACCTAAATCGAAATCATTTAAAAGAGAAAACGCAAATTAGTAAAGCAACTTAAGTTGAAAAATCTGCAAATTAGTATAAAAATTACGGTATAAGATAATGTACGAAAATGACACTTTTTAAGATATATGCATAGGACATCCAAAATGATTGGACCGGCACTGTCAAACACATTGATTTCAAGAAGATTCAAAATCGAAGGCCTTTTTTCAAAAGAACCCACAAATTTGCTGGAAAATCTCACCAAAACGAGAAGATTCTTCAGATAATCTTCCCGTTTTTTCCTCACTTCTTCTAGCTTAAGTTCTTTTTTTATCCTTCGCCTGAACAATCAGATCATATGCTTCTTTTGCTAAATTGAGAAAAGTCTTCAAGCCCTTCAACATCTTTCTTCTTCTTCTTCTTTCTTCTTTCTTCTTGTTCTTGTTACTCTTACTCTGTTTCTTTACACAACGTTTAGTTTTTTTATAAAAAAAATCGACGTGGGCTTTGATGGGTACCTTAAGCCCATTTGTTTAATTTTACTTGGATTATGAAATGACACATAATATTTTAGATTCTGTTTCCACTCTCTCTACTTTTCACGATTTAAAAAAAATAATAATAATGGGAAAATTAAGAAAATAACCCAAAAGGAAATTGAAATTAAAAATATAGACTATATGTTTCAAAATTAAAAATATACACTACGTACTTTCTTACCCATACTTCATATTATTATTATTTAGATAAACATGAAAAAACCTTTGTCATAATAATCCATTTCTTCAACGATTAAACACACAATCATGACTGTAACGAACCATTTAACATCAAGATCGTAGGTTTGCCACACCCACATGTATCATATATATATTTTCTTAAAGTTTTCTTTTTAGCCAGGTTATCCGGCCCCACCAAGGTGGCCCCGACTAGCGTCTATATCATTGTTTTGATTATGACGTGGTCCTGGTGGCCTTACATACCGGATTCATGTTATCCCATCGATAAAGTTGTGGCAGTGGCCGAGACTCGAACCCAGGTGGCGGAAGTCATAACCGAGCGCTTGTGACCCCTTTACCACCGGGCCACAAGCGATCGGTTATGTATCATATATAACGAGGTGATATTGGTTGTTAGTTGTTACTGATCGCTGCTTCATGGGTTTCATAGTTGCACAAATCAACATTTGTATTTAATCTTGTTGTACTTAATCAAAGCCATTAAAATATAGTGTACACAGTTTTGAACCGACAACAAGTGCATAACCAAAACTTTGAACCGGGATGTTGTTCAGTTCTCGCCTCAACCAACAACTACACGTCGTTCTGATTTATCGTAAACAACATGCATTTTCTTTTCCGTGGTTATTATGACGTGGAAATATTACAGCCAATTAAATTTTAACACGTTATGATTATCGCTCGTTTTCGTAAATTTCCTTTTTCATTTTAAAAAACAAAAAATAAAAATCTTCAATGGCTTCGTCGTCGTCGTTTTTGTGTCTCACTCCGATTTTCAACACTAAACTCCATTACTCTTCTTCGAGAAGACGATCTTCTACACTCTTGAATCGAAGATTATTCTCTGTCTCTGCAACGATGGCTTCATCAACTAAGGAGGTGAAGATCGTTATCGATTTGGTCGTCGATTTTATGAATTTCTTATTTGATAATTCGATTTTTTTTTTAAATTATTATAATTTTGGTAAAATCGATATTGGAACGGATATGGTAGTTTCAATTGCAGCTAAACTGGAAAAGCTAGATTTGGAAATGATAAGGAAAGAGAGAACAAGAGGAGATATCTCACTAGCTGACCAGATCCAAGCAGCCAAGAACCAAAGAGGATTTGGTTTATTTGTTAAAGACTCGGTCATAACGTTAGACACGTTCTTGACCTAAAACAGAATATAACACAAAAACTTAACCAACAAGTTATTTATGGTTTACTTCTTTATTTCTAGTTCAATTTGCTCCAACAAATCCTCCCTAAACTAAGCTCACTGCATAGAGCTTAGCTTACTTGACATAGAGCAAATTCCAAGTCTACTCCTCAATCTCTCAAATACTTCACGGTTCAGTGGTTTAGTGAAAATGTCTGCAACTTGCTTCTGAGTTTCACAATGTTCCAAACGAATCACACCTTCATTAACCAACTCACGCAGAAAATGAAATCTCACTCCAATATGCTTACACCTTCCATGAAACACAAGATTTTTGGACAATTTGATGGTTAAGGTATTGTCACACAAAATCTCAATGCTTTTCCTTGCTTCATGCCCCAGCTCCTCCAAAACTCTTGAGAACCACACAACTTGACAAGCACACACTGAAGCAGCCACATACTCTGCCTTTGTGGTAGAGAGAGTGACTATAGGTTGCTTCTTAGACATCCAGGCCATGCAGCTCCATCCATAATCAAAACATAGCCTGGAGTACTCTTTCGTCCTTCAGAATCTCCAGCAAAGTCACTGTCTGTATAAACCAGTAGCTCCCCATTTCCTTTTCTCTTATACCAGATACCAAAGTCCTATGTTCCTTTCAAGTACCTCAACACTCTTTTGGTAGCTTGCAAATGCATCATAGTAGGTTTAGACATATAACGGCTCAGAAAACTTACAACAAACTGGATGTCAGGTCTTGTGGTTGTGATATACATGAGCAATGATCCTCTTGTAATAAGTCTCATCAACTCTTTCTCCTCCCTTATCTACATCAACTTTGCTTCTAGGCACCATTGGATTGTACACCTCATTACAGTTCTCCATCTCAAAACGTTTCAGCACCTCCAAGGCATACTTTGTTTGTGAAATGTGTATCGCTTGAGACATCTGCAACACTTTAATACCCAAAAAGAAACACATCTTACTAAGATCAGTAATTTCAAACTCTTTTTGCATTGATTCCTTGAACTCCTTCATCATTGAGATATCACTCCCAGTGTAAATGAGATCATCTACATAAAGTCTCACAATCAAAATGTCACCTTGATTGTTTGTCTTTAGAAACATAGTTTCCTCATTCTTAGACTTCTTGAAACCTGATATGCTCAAATTTATCCTAAGAGCTACTCTCTCAAATTAAGATATTAGATGCAGTATTTAGAGATCGAAATACACAGGGAATCAGATGCACATAATAGATTAATAAATTCAGATTAAACTAGGTTGATGATGATAAACAAGTAAATAAGCAAGCAAATAAAATGGTTGTGAAATTAATTGGAAGAAACGCTAGGCACAAGAAAATCTCCAGTGAATCAGAATTGCAGATATAAAAAGATAGTTAGGAATATATAGCATAGTTCCTGAACATGAACACGAATATAAAACCAATTAACTTTCGTTGCAGAGATTATCTATGTCTAAATCCTAGAAAACTAACTGTCGTTGCGAATCCTATAAATCTAAAAAAGCATTAATTTCAGGTTCAATTGTTCACAAAACTCTGGCAGAGCGACGTCTGCTTCCTGGTATTTGGGCTCTTCATCTCCTATGGTTTCCTCGATCTCCATCGGGCCTTGTCTGGTGGATCTGTCATCCTGGCTCTACTATCCGGCGGTTAGGTTCTTCTCGGTCGGTGTTGCAGCTTTGAGGACGGTTGCTCCATTGTCGTGCTTGAGCTTTTGTCCCCTACGGCTAGTTTGAGGTGTTGTTTGGGTTGATGATAGCAAAGGTTTTTTGTGGCTACGATGTCTTCATTTTGGCTGCTCGATCCTCAATCTTTATGTCCCTCCCTTTCATTAGGGTTTCAGTTCAATGTGGTGGTTAGGCTCTTCACGCTTTCTCTCTTGACATTGTTGCTCGTTGTTTTGGTGTTCTTCTGTGGGTTTCTCTGTTATTAGACAATTTCAGGGTTCCAGGAGGTCCCAATGTGGCAACACGAGTGTGAGAAGATGTCTTGGTAAGCCACTGGTCTCCTTTCCACTCTAATGGTGTTGTATCCTTGGTTTTGGCTCAGCTTCCGGTGGCAGCTATTGGCCGTCTCCTTGTGTTTTGCTTCTCCATTTACCGAGTCATGTTAAGTTGGTTAGGGTTTGGTGTTGTTTTGTGTCTCACTTCAGTGGAGGTTTTGTTGATGATATCTTGCATGCTTGCGTCCGGTTTAGACTTGTTCCCTAGAGGAGCTAGTATGGCCAGAGTGTTTTAATGGGTTTGTCACTATTATTCTGCTCTGTTTTGCCGAGTTTAGAGGGACTTGGTAGGGTGAGCTATTACGGTTTTCATATTCTCGGTCCGCGAGGTTTCTTCTTGGGGTTAGCTCATGGAATGCTTCTACAAGTCGCACTCATGCGACAAGGGGTTGGTGAACGAGGGCTTTGCGACATGGCCGTTGACAACTCTTCTTTGGACCTCCGTTGAACGGCTTCTAGCGGTATGAGTTTAGTACTGATTTTGGCTCTTGCATCCTCAAGCTCATTTCTCATCCTCTGGTAAGGAAGAACAATTCGCATCGTCATCTCTTCGTCTTTATCCATTAGTTTTGGTTAGTGTCGAGAAGACGGATTGAAAATCATATTTTTTTATGCTTCCATGTTTTTATTCTTTTTTGCCATGGAACCATATCATAGGTTCACAAACTCGTTTTGTAACCAAAAACATTTTCATTTCTAATGAAATATTTACCATTTAGAAAAGAAAAAAACACAGTAAACAAACCCTAGAAAGTGTAAATGCAAAGAGTAGAGGATTTTTTTTTATATACCTTCCAACAACTTGATTTAGGGTTTTGATATAATAATCAATAATTTCGTCTCTAGTGAGATCTCCTACAGGTTGTTCCATTGCGATAAGATAATGCTCGAAATCACAACGATCAAGCGATATTGTTTCCTTTGGTGGATCCGACCAGTTAGGGTTTGGGTCACTCACCCACGTAGCTTGCGTCGATAGATATCTAGCCCGAATTGGACTATGACCACAAACTACGGTAACGAGAGGACGGGAATGGTTTAGCAACGTGGAAGTAGATCGAGAATCCAACGAAGAGAAAAGTAACTGGAGTGATTTCGCCGGACGGCGAAGGATCGAACGAGAAATTGTATATGTCGCCATCGAGGTTGATCAAAGAGGTTTAGCAAATTAATGTTAACTAGAAAGTTACCGGCTTTATACGCGGGATAATATGATTAGCGAGTAAATCAATATAGTTTGAATTAAAAAAATAAAATATCACTTTTGGAAAATGTTATTCGGAATTTGGAATATGCTTTATATTTTGAAATTTTGTCATTATTTTGAATAGAAATGTATTCCACCCGTGAAATAATTAATAATAGTGGTTTTTAATTTTTTGGTCAATGTATAAAATCTCATAATCTTTAAAAATAACGATTTTAATTTCTTAGTCAATATATATAATAAAATGTATTAATTTCATCTCATAATATACAAAAATACAGTTTATGACTCAACACAATGTATTTTTTTATATAATAAGCATCGTAGATTTGTAAACATGAGAATATACGTTTTTTATTGAAGATTCCAAAGTGAAAACAATGCATTCTTTCATTAGTTTATTTTCAATTAAATGAAAACTAAAATCGTGATTTATGATTCCAAAAGTGAAGATTTTATATACTTTAAAATTAACTTGTTCACATTTAATTATGCAAACTAACTAAAAAATTATTGTGTTTGGTTATAGAAATTGTCTTATGAAGAGTGTTTGGATAAAAGTATAGTAGAACTTAATAATATAATTTTAATTTTTTTAAAAAATGAGATAAATTGCAAGCTTGACACCTAATATAATATACATGATTTCGAAATATTTTGATTTTTGGCAAGTTTATGTTTATTTCAATGTGTTTGGCATTGAGACTAAAAATAATCAACATTAGTTAATTAGGAAAGAAATGTGTTTGACAATTAGTATAGAAAGATTGAAATAAATCAAAAGAAAAAACTCAAAAAAAATGTGGTAATGACACCTAAGCAAAATGCTATCAAAATGCTTTTCCAATAATATATAGGATAACATTAAACTTGTAAATTTAATTTATTCACCAAAAAACTTGTAAATTTAATTCAAAATCTTATCTCAAGTGCAAAGCTTATCAGTATAACGAATTAAATTGGTTTGAAAATAATCAATTTTTTTTTTAGCAAATAATCCTTAAATAATTAAATTAGTGAGGTTTCTTAGGGGAATATTCCGTATTAATTTCAACACCCGAACCCTCTAAATCGTCCAGAGTTTTCGGGAACACGTAATAAAATTTGTAGGTATATTATAACCACCAAACTAAATTTTCCTTTCGTATTAAAAGTTTTTAACATAAATAATGAATTAGCTGTCGACCTAAAAAAATAATACTAATAATGAATTAGCTGAAACAAGTTCACCAACAATACAAACATTTTTCACGGTCAATCTTTCAGCTCACCCGAATTCGAGAATCTCCATAAGAAACCAACCTATATCAAACTTATTAATTTTGCTTTTCTTGTACCTCTTCACAATTCCAAAACCTAATAATAGAAAAGATACGACAAGAAAAAGTATAAAACTTTTATCTAATTCCACTAAATACTTTAAAATTACAAAAGCAACAACACTTTATTGTATACATATGAATTTATCTGACTTTGAAAAAACAATAACTTTTAAAGCTTGGAATACTAAAATATCTTTTGATTTTTTAAGTCTATAGTCAATTAATGTTATTCGGTTTTCATGGAAGGTAACAAGAGAAAGCTATTAAAGTCTTATGCTTTTGAATATTGTTTAGGTTCCTTAAAGTTTGGTATGTTGGTTCATCTTCTCTACCATTTATTCTTTCACTTAATCTCACACTCTTTTGCTCAATTTCTTTGATTTCTTTCATCTCTCAAAAACTTTAATGCTTTCTTCTTCCTTCCTTCTCTCTTAGATGGAGTTACCGGTTAAAGCTCCCATTCCCGGTCCCCGGAAAATCTCATATAGATTAGAAACCAAGAATCTATCATACCGATTATCCGAAAACACTCCAAAATTTTCTAACTTATGTGGTTTCTTGAATGAGAAGGAAGAAAAACTTATCTTGAAGGATGTTTCTTGTGAAGCAAGATCCGCTGAGATCACCGCGATCGCGGGTCCTAGTGGTGCCGGGAAAACCACTTTGCTCGAGATTCTCGCCGGAAAAGTTTCTCAAGGGAAAGTTTCAGGACAAGTTCTTGTCAATGGTAGGCTTATGGATGGTTCTGAGTACAGAAGGGTTTCAGGGTTTGTACCACAAGAAGATGCTCTGTTTCCGTTTCTTACGGTACAAGAAACCCTAACGTACAGCGCACTCATGAGGCTAAAGACGAAGAGGAAAGAAGCAGCCGCGAAGGTTAAGAAGCTGATTCAAGAAATCGGTCTTGAACATGTTGCGGATTCAAGAATCGGAGAAGGATCAAGATTTGGGATCTCTGGAGGAGAAAGAAGAAGGGTTTCTATTGGAGTTGAACTTGTTCATGATCCAAATGTTATACTGATTGATGAACCAACTTCGGGTTTGGATTCGGCTTCGGCTCTTCAAGTTATGACGCTACTCAAAGAAATGACGGTTAAACAAGGTAAAACCATTGTTTTGACGATTCACCAGCCCGGTTTTCGCATACTCGAGCAGATAAATCGGATAGTCTTGCTCTCTAATGGGGTGGTTGTTCAAAACGGAACAGTTCATAGCCTTCATCAGAAGATTAAATTCTCCGGTCACCAAATTCCGCGGCGTGTAAATGTTTTGGAGTACGCGATTGATATTGCAGCGAGTCTTGAACCGATTGTAACTCGGAGTTGTAGAGAGATCTCGTGTTATGGACATAGCAAAACATGGAAGAGTTGCTATAATAATAATAGCAACTCTTCCATGTTTCATCGATCCGATTCTTCACATAGAAACTCGGTGTTAGAGGAAGTGAAGATACTAGGGCAAAGATCTTGCAAGAACATTTTCAGAACCAAGCAACTGTTCACAACTAGAGCTTTACAAGCCTTAATAGCCGGTTTAATACTCGGTTCGATTTACTTAAACGTCGGAAATCAAAATCAAGAAGGGAAGGTATTGCGAACGGGGTTTTTCGCCTTTACACTCACTTTTTTACTATCTTCCACAACAGAGGGACTTCCGATTTTCTTGCAAGACCGGAGGATTCTAATGAGAGAGACATCGAGAAAGGCGTACCGAGTTTTGTCTTATGTTTTGGCAGATACCTTAATCTTTATACCGTTCTTGTTGATCATAAGCATGCTCTTCGCTACACCGGTTTATTGGTTAGTCGGTCTAAGAAGAGAGCTAGATGCGTTCCTCTACTTCTCATTGGTGATTTGGATTGTTCTTCTCATGTCAAACTCGTTTGTTGCGTGTTTTAGCGCTCTCGTCCCAAACTTTATAATGGGAACATCGGTGATCTCGGGTCTAATGGGATCTTTCTTCTTATTTTCGGGGTATTTCATTTCTAAAGAGAGGATCCCAGTTTATTGGGAGTTCATGCATTATCTTAGTCTCTTCAAGTATCCATTCGAATGCCTGATGATCAACGAGTATCGAGGAGACGTGTTCTTAAAGCAACAAGATCTCAAGGAGTCACAAAAATGGAGTAATCTTGGTATCATGGCGAGTTTCATCGTTGGGTATAGAGTCCTTGGATTCTTCATCTTGTGGTATAGATGTTACAGAACAAGAAGCTAAGTTAATAATAACAATTTCAAGTATAATTCAATTTGTTTTGTAATTTTTAATTTTTTTTATATTATTCTAAAATTTATAAACATTTTGAAGAAAACAGAGTAAACTCGTTTATTTTGATACAAAAGCCTTTTTCTTATTCAAGTCACTCTTACCTAAGGTTTTTTTACCTTTTGCTTATTTTTATGTTTAAGTTATTAGCATTTGGAATTGATAAAAAAAATTTTATTTTTTTATTTTTATTTGTAATAAGCTAGTATTGCATGAGGTTAGATTCTTACTTAGATGAGAAGAAGAAAGACTATGGAGGTAAGTGAGATTTAAGTCTTTTATGATCTGTGCATTGTAATCACATTATGAATTAGTCTTGACGGAGAACCTTTCATTGCGGTTCCTTATGATCCTAAGTATCATGAGGAGTGGATAAAGAAGAATACTAAGAGCAAATGAAAGAAACTAGGAGCAGAAGGGTGGATACGAACAACAAGGCCAGGGTGGTGGAATGCATCCGAACATGATTAAGTAGTTGAGAATAGCTAGCCTAAATAACTTGTGAATGAGTTTTAAAACTAGAAATGAGCACTAATTCTAACAGAAGTGGTATTGTCGTAATCAAACAAGATGTAAGCTTTTGAACAAACTAGCAATCCACAAAGAGAAAAAAAAAAAAATCTCACATTCAGGGAACCGCAAAAGACACTGAAACATTATGTGCATCAACAAAGTAAATGACCTTTAGAGCAAAATATTATCACACATAACCAAAAAAAATGAAAATATATAAAAAGGTAAAAAATTACTTAAAATTTCGAAATTTTCTCAATTCCTCTCTAAAAGCTTTCTTCATTGCTTTCCTATCATTGGAATCCTTGGACAGATGTTTTTCAAAAGCGTCCACCACGGCGAGAACGGGCTGATAGTAATCAGGGTACAAATATAAACACCTCAACAACATCTCAGTGGATTTCATACGCTGGTAAGGACCACTTCCATCATCTTCCATGCAATCTTGCCAAACCTGAACTATTTCTTTGCAAGCACCTCCTTTCATGTACTCAAAAAACCGAGCTTGTCCTTCCTCTACCGACTCTCCGAGTTTTGGCCCAGTTAAGGGTTCCAATTCCTTTTCCAACAGATCCTTAAGAGGTCTACTAGCGCATGTTTCTCCATTTACCCATCTTACCAGGAATTGCTCCATTCGAGTATGCTCCCGAAGAGCAGGACTCGATACCATGCTCCCCATATTTCTCAGATCGATTGGTGATACTAGTACAACAGAATTAGGGTTTTTGTCCTCAAGAAGCTTTGGGCCTTGCCTGGGAGCTAATTTAATACTTATAATTTCAAGTATAATTCATTGAGTAAATTTCATTAGAGAATTTTACTTTCTTATATTATTCTAAAATTCGTTAACATTTTGATATAAAAACAGAGTAAACTCGTTTATTTTGATACTAAAGCCTTTTTGATTTTTCTTATTCAACTCACTCTTACCTAAGATACTCTCATCTCACTCAGAGTTTACACAATTGTTGCCTTAGCGAGCTCAAGTCCTTTCTCGCGCCCGTAAAATTTCTCCACGATCGCAAGTGCAAACTCCAGTGAGGTTCCCGGACCTCGGCTCGTTATGAGATTGCCATCGACTAAGACTATATGCTCGATGTGACTCTGGTCCGACAATTTGCTGCACATTGCAGGAAACGTGGTTGCCTTCTTACCCTATAACAAGATCCATAAAATTGTTACCTTTTGATTACCACGGTGTACAACTTTCTCGGTTAATTTGTACCTTGAGTAAGCCATTTGGCTCCAAGACCAGAGCAGGAGATGCACAAATTGCTCCATATGGTTTGTTTGATTCCGCTTGCTTCTTTAACATATTCACTAGCTTCTCCGAACTTGCAAATGCTTCAGCACCACCGAGACCACCCTGCGAATTACATTTAGTTGTCAATAAATTCAAACACTAAAAATTCGTTCGACTTTTGAAAAAATTAACACTCACAGGCAACACAATAAGATCGTATGAACTCTTTTCAGCCTCATCTAGAAGCACATCCGCCACTAGCTTGACTTTGCGAGATGCTACCACTTCCAAACTGTTACCAAGAGCAGCAACAACGACATTTGCTTTTGCCCGCCTCAGAATATCAATGATAGCAACTGCTTCCATTTCCTCCGAGCCATTTGCAATCGGTACAAGAATCTGAAAAAGGAAAAACCATTAAGTTCATAAACGGTATGAGTTCATAAAGTATAACCCCTACTAGCAAATTATCTCACATTACGAGTCAAATTAACAATCAAATAAACCTATTTACCTTGGGAGTATTCTCAAACGACCAGTTCATTTCGTTAAGCTCGGTAATAGTGTACTCATCACCCGGGTTGGGACGCATCACCTGATGATGTCAAAGGAGAAGAAGCAAGTCTAAGAAGATACCATGGAATAAATACTATGCAACCCAAGAAATAGTTCATGTATCTTTGCATTGCAATTAGAAACAACTACTTAATCTATCGCTTTTGGTCGAGGAGGACCGAGAAAAGACATACCAAGGGGCCAGAGACTTGAGCAGCTTTATCTTTCCCAAACAATAGCTCGACAAGCGTAACAGAGAATTCCATGGTGGTTCCAGGACCTCTACTAGTCACTATCTTCCCATCTATTTCGACTCTTGACTCAACCGCTTTTGCACAAGTTGCTAGTTTCTCCATAAAAGCCGGATAACATGTTGCCTACACCGGAAACGAATACGATTTTCATACACCAAACACAAATATATTTCTCTGACAATACTCCTTGGCATACATACTTTTTTACCCTCTAGTAGACCCCAAGTACCAAACGCTAACGCCGGTGCGCAACATATCGCAGCATTAAGCCGTCCATCTTCGTCTTGTTTCTTAACCATCTTCTCTAACGTTCTACACTTCTTAAGAGCCTCTCCTCCAGGTAATCCTCCCTTTAACCAACACATCATCAAAATCAAAATCAATATCAAAATCGATTCATCTACTCATGCTTATATCAAATTCAACATCACAACAACGATTTCGATTCAAAATCAACTCTATACTTGTTCAAAATCGAACATCACAAGAACGGATTGGATTCAAATCGAGTCAGAGAGACGTACAGGGAGCATAATAAGGTCGAAAACGGAGTCATCGGTAACATCGGAGAGAAGAGTATCGGCGACTAGTTTGATTCCATGGCAAGCATCAACTCCGATCTGATTCTCGACGGAAGCCACCGTTACATCCGCTCCGCCTCGCCGGAGCACATCGATCATCACCGTTGCTTCAAACGGCTCCGTACCATTCGCAACCGGAATCAAAACCTTCCAAAAACAAATTAACTCGAATTATCAAATAAGAAATTCATAAAATCGAGGACCAAATCGATAACGATCTTCACCTCCTTAGTTGATGAAGCCATAGTTGCAGAGACAGAGAATAATCTTCGATTCGATCGTCTTCTCGAAGAAGAGTAATGATGGAGTTTAGTGCTGAAAATCGGAGTGAGACACAACGACGAAGCCATTGAAGATTTTTATTTTTTTGTTTTTTAAAATGAAAAAGGAAATTTACGAAAACGAGCGATAATCATAACGTGTTAAAATTTAATTGGCTGTAATATTTCCACGTCATAATAACCACGGAAAAGAAAATGCATGTTGTTTACGATAAATCAAAACGACGTGTAGTTGTTGGTTGAGGCGAGAACTGAATGAACAACGTCCCCGTTCAAAGTTTTAGTTATGCACTTGTTGTCGGTTCAAAACTATGTCCCAATATATACTGTAATTCTTCCAAATTATTGGTGGACAAAAAAAAATAAAAAAATACCAAGTTTATTTATTGGTTCATCATTTATTACATTATTGGTTCATCATCTATTACATAACGCAAAATACAGCAATTTTATTTACATAGTTCGTATTATTATATTTTTTTCTGAGAAAAACTATACATAGTTCATAGTAGTTGTTATTATACCCAAACGTTACTTGTACGGGTCCTTGGTTGAAATATTATCACATTTCACAATTTTTTTATCGGAGAAGTGGGAGTTCCAGGCTTGTTTATCTTCGGTACTCTTACACTACCCCCAATACCAAGCATAAAATTTCTACAAATACTAACACTATCATTTTTTCGCCTGGTACATGTTTCCATACTCTTCCAATCTAGTGGTGGTGGTGTTCGTGTTTCTGTTTCGTAGACGATGCTTAATGCAGCAACTAACATCAAACACATAACTAATGAATATTTTGTCATCATTTCATGCATACCAAAATATTATTAGTTTTTTTTTTTTTTTTGGGAAATGTTTCTTCGTTGAGGGTTTTTTAGTTATAATTTTTTTTTTTTAATCTGATTGTACTTTTTAAAAGAGTTCGGTTTATATAGATGTTTAAAAAGTCTAAATTTAACCGGTAAAATGTGCGTAAGAAAATGGTCGATAGATTAAGGTCGTTAATGAATGACAAGACTAAAGAGATTTTCAAATTATAATAAAATGGGTTGTTTTACGTTTTATTCTAAATCTATTTTAAGAAATGTTCAACTTCTTCCGTGAACAATACTACACTCCAAACGTTTGTGCTCATAAATATAGAAATACTAATAAAGGCAAAACCCTACCCCTATTCCCCCCCCAAATCTATACCCTAAATGCATAATAGTTAACCCAAACTCGAAAATTTACAGTCGTTTGTGTTTGAATTTGCTTTGAGACCTATTAATCTTCTTCTTCTTCTTCTTCTTCTTCTTCTTCTTCTTCTTCTTCTTCTTCTTCTTCTTCTTCTTCTTCTTCTTCTTCTTCTTCTTCTTCTTCTTAAATCTGCTCGATCTAATCTCAGATCCATGTTCTTCGTCAACAACACCTTCTCAAATCTTCCTAGCGGAAATCGCGACAAAAATCAGAGATAGTGAAATTAGAGATGACGAGAATCGAATTCAGTGATAGAAAAAACGAAATTTGGATGAGAAAAAAAAATGGATCTGGGAGATGGGCGTGAGAGAGATGAGAGAGAAAAATAGATCTGTTTTTTTTTTCATTTAAGTGAACAGTGGCACGCTGGTAATTATTTTAAACAGTGACATGATTGTAATACAGTGGCATAATTAAAAAGTGGCATGGGAAGAGTGGCATAACTCAAAATTTCTCATTATATAAAGACAAACAATATGTTTTATCTTATTATTTATGTTTGACAAAAATAACAAATTCTTTGTAATTGACTTGAAATTAAATAAGTGATTTTTTTTTCTTATTTATGTTTGAAGTAATGTATTTTACATAAGTGATTTTATTATGTCTATTTTATATAAATTCATTTAAATTCAGTGACTTGAAAACGTTGGATTTGATCGTTATTAGTGTTATATAAATTCATTTAATTAAATATATTCCACATTACAAGAAAATAAAAGTAATTGACATTTCAAAACATTTCCTACTTTTGTGAATGACTTTTAGAAAGAATTTTCATAGTGGATTATATATTTTTTCCATGACATGTATAAGTGTCTTTAGTAGTCTAGTGGCTCTTTTACACTTAAATTACCAAGATTTGCTGAGTTCGAATCCTAGAAGAAACATTTAAAAAAAAAATTAAAATAAAGATTTGTAAAGAAAAAGGTGACACGTGTCGTCTTGTCAGAGTTTGTTAGCTTTTGTAAACCTTAAAATATTATAAAGATACTCTATTACAACGAACAATTTACACATGTTTAAATAATAGAAAGATTAGCTAGAATAACCCAGTTTTAAAAATAAAAAATTAGTTAAAATAGCCTCTTTCAGTATTTATTATTTAAATACCCTATATCGTTTTTTTATAATACCAAAATACCTCTTTTTAACTCAGAAATTTTCAAAAATATAATTTTAATACTTTATTTAATTAATTATTTTTATTTATAATTCTAATTAAAATTAATTTTAAAAACTAGTATTATAATTTCCTGCAAGATAACAACACTTATCTGGAAAAAAAGAAAAAAAAATGATCTATGACAAAACATTATCCAAAAAAAAAGAAGCATATATATATAGTAGACTAATAGATTGATATCAAAATCTGCCTACCATCTTCAAACATCGGTAAAACAAATGCAGATTTTGCTATAACATTGGCAGACTAAGATAATTCTATCTATAATTAAGTCTCTCAACAAGTTTAAATAAATTTAAAAACGTCTCCTAATAAACGCAGACTAGGCCAATACATTGGGATATAGCAAGTCCTAGTGAAACTCGGGTCCCGATCAACAATCAAGAATACGGCTGCAAAAGACGTTAATACTAAGGAAAAGTTTGAGATTGAGATTCTCGTCAAGTTCTTGTCAATGGTAGGCTTACGGATGGTTCTGAGTACAGAAGGGTTTCAGGGTTTGTACCACAAGAAGATGCTCTGTTTCCGTTTCTTACGGTACAAGAAATCCTAACGTACAGCGCACTCTTGAGGCTAAAGACGAAGAGGAAAGAGGCGGCAGCGGCGGTTAAGAGGCTGATTCAAGAACTCGGTCTTGAACATGTCGCGGATTCAAGAATCGGAGAAGGATCAAGATTTGGTATCTCTGGGGGAGAAAGAAGAAGGGCTTCTATTGGAGTTGAGCTAGTTCATGATCCAAATGTTATACTGATTGATGAACCAACCTCGGGTTTGGATTCGGCTTCGGTTCTTCAAGTTATGACGCTACTCAAAGAAATGACGGTTACACAAGGTAAAACCATTGTTTTAACTATTCACCAGCCCGGTTTTCGTATACTCGAGCAGATAAACCGGATAGTCTTGCTCTCTAATGGAGTGGTTGTTCAAAACGGATCAGTTCATAGCCTTCATCAGAAGATTAAATTCTCCGGTCACCAAATTCCGCGGCGTGTAAATGTTTTGGAGTACGCGATTGATATTGCAGCGAGTCTTGAACCGATTGTAACTCGGAGTTGTAGAGAGATCTCGTGTTATGGACATAGCAAAACATGGAAGAGTTGCTATAATAATAATAGCAACTCTTCCATGTTTCATCGATCCGATTCTTCACATAGAAACTCGGTGTTAGAGGAAGTGAAGATACTAGGGCAAAGATCTTGCAAGAACATTTTCAGAACCAAGCAACTGTTCACAACTAGAGCTTTACAAGCCTTAATAGCCGGTTTAATACTCGGTTCGATTTACTTAAACGTCGGAAATCAAAATCAAGAAGGGAGGTATTGCGAACGGGGTTTTTCGCCTTTACACTCACCTTTTTACTATCTTCCACAACAGAGGGACTTCCGATTTTCTTTCAAGACCGGAGGATTCTAATGAGAGAGACATCGAGAAAGGCGTACCGAGTTTTGTCTTATGTTTTGGCAGATAACTTAATCTTTATACCGTTCTTGTTGATCATAAGCATGCTCTTCGCTACACCGGTTTATTGGTTAGTCGGTCGAAGAAGAGAGCTATACGCGTTCCTCTACTTCTCGTTGGTGATTTGGATTGTTCTTCTCGTGTCAAACTCGTTTGTTGCGTGTTATAGCGCTCTCGTCCCAAACTTTATAATGGGAATATCGGTGATCTCGGGTCTTATGGGATCTTTCTTCTTGTTTTCGGGGTATTTCATTTCGAAAGAGAGGATCCCGGTTTATTGGGAGTTCATGCATTATCTTAGCCTCTTTAAGTATCCACTCGAATGCCTGATGATCAACGAGTATCGAGGAGACGTCACCGCTTCAAACGGCTCAGTGCCATTCGCAACCGGAATCAAAACCTTCTTAGTAGATGAAGCCATAGTTTTTTTTTATGATTCAGGGCATCCCAGGCCTATGGAGGGGTCAGACTAATCCCGGGGGAGGTGCAGCCCATGGATAGACCCTCTCTCCGGGTATTCAAATGGGCCGAAAGCAGTGTTTTGAAAACCGGACCGGTCTGGGGGTCGGAACGGCTTCAACCGTGAACCGGCCAGCTAGCCGGGTTGGGTTGACCCGGATTTGAGGGTTTTTTTTTGTGTGTAAATTTCTAATTTTTTTCCATATTTAAATTTTTTATGATAAAAATTTATAGATTTAAATACTAGTTTTGAATTTAGTTATCCACCAAAAAAAAAGTTTTGAATTTAGTTAATTTTTGTTATGGTTTAATGTCTTTAATTTTTTTTACATATAAACTTAACTATTTCTCATTAAATTTTATCTTTGAATAGTTTTTTTGTTATTAAAATGATTTTTTTAATTTTTTAAAATATATGTTTATTAAAAATATATGTTTATTCAAAGGCTATATTATATATTTGAATATTATAGTTATACAAAAACTATTTATATTATTATTTTTAAAAAAACTATTAAATCCGGTTCGACCCGGTCGGACCATATTGACCCATGGCCCAAAAATATTTCCGGTTCGGTCGCCGGTCCGGTTTTCAAAACATTGGTCGAAAGCGAAGGTCCATATCCGTGTGGCCAAATGGGGTTGCTAGCAATTCTATGCTTGAGGGGAATCGATTCCTGGCCTAGACCAACAGGGCGATTCCTCCCCAAGTGGGAAACCACTTGGTTAGATGAAGCCATAGTTGCAGAGACAGAGAGTAATCTTGGATTTAAGAGGAGAAGATCGTCTTCTTGTTGAAGAGTAATGGAGTTTCGTGTTGAAAATCGGAGTGAGACACACGAAGAAGCCATTGAAGATAATTTTAGTTATGGTTGGAAAAACCGAACCAAACTGAAACATTTGATGTGTTTGTTAAAACACCAAACTAAAAACCAGCTCGAACTAAGTTGAACCGAACATTAACCGAACTAAACACAATCCAAACTAAACTAAGTTCAATTGAATTGGTTAAATTTTTGTTATAACCAAACTAACCGAATCGAACATAAGCCCACGTCCGTCAACATACTGACATACATAACGCAAAATACAGTAAATTTCTTTATTTACAATATATAGAAAAGTAAGGAATTACAAATATCTTACTATAGATACTAGTTTGTATTATTATTATTTTCTGAGAAAAACTATACATGGTTCAGAGTAGTTATTATAGCCAAACGTTTCTTGTACGGGTCCTTGGTTGAAATATTCTCATTTTTCACAGTTTCTTTATCGGAGAAGTTGGAGTTCCAGGCTTTTGTATCTTCGGTACCGCTACATAACCCCAGGCACAAAGCCCGGAAAACTCAGATCTTTTACCAATATAAACTCTATCATTTTCTCGCATGGTACAATCTGTAATAATCTTCCAATTTCGTGGTGGTGGTATTCGTGTTTCTGTTTCGTAGACGATGCTTAATGCAACAATTAACATCAAACACACCACTAATGAATATTTTGTCATCATTTCATGCAGACCAAAATATTATTAGTTTTTTTTTTTTTTTGGGAAATGTTTCTTCGCTGAGGGTTTTTTAGTTATAATTATTGTTTTTTTTTTTTATCTGATTGCAGTTTTTAAAAGAGTTCGGTTTATATAGATGTTTAAAAAGTCTAAATTTAACCGGTAAAATGTGCGTAAGAAAATGGTCGATAGATTAAGGTCGTTAATGAATGACAAGACTAAAGAGATTTTCAAATTATAATAAAATGGGTTGTTTTACGTTTTATTCTAAATCTATTTTAAGAAATGTTCAACTTCTTCCGTGAACAATACACTACTTTTGTGCTCATAAATATAGAAATACTAGAAAAAGTCAACGCGTTGCGTGGAAAAAACTGTCTACTTAAATTTTAAATTTATTTTATTGTATATAAGTGATATTTAAGAAATATTCTCACAATTTCTATTTTAAAAAATCATAATATGAAACTATATGATGTAAAAACAAACAATATGTTTTATCTTATTATTTATGTTTGACAAAAAATAACAAATTCTTTGTAATTGACTTGAAATTAAATAAGTGATTTTTTTTCTTATTTATGTTTGAAGTAATGTATTTTACACTTATATACAGCAAAATAAGTGAATTATATGGGCAATTTAGTGTTGAATTAAAATTATGGGCGTTGCATGTTTTTAAATTTGGTTGAATTAGAATTGATTCACAATTAATGGGGAAATCAATTTGATTCCAAAATTATTAATAAGCAGTCCATTTAGAAAACGTTGGGTTTGATCGTTATTAGTGTTATATAAATTCATTTAATTAAATATATTTCACATTACAAAAAAAATAAAGGTAATTGGCATTTCAAAACATTTCCTATTTTTGTGAATGACATTTACAAAGAATTTTATTAGTAGATTATATATTTTTTTGTACAAGTGTCTTTAGTAGTCTAGTGGCTCTTTTACACTTAAATTATCAAGATTTGCTGAGTTCGAATCCTAGAAGAAACATTTTTAAAAAAAATTAAATAAAGATTTGTAAAGAAAAAGGTGACACATGTCGTCTTGTCAGAGCTTGTTAGCTTTTATAAACCTTAAAATATTATAAAGATACTCTATTACAACGAACAATTTACACATGTTTAAATAGTAGAAAGATTAGCTAGAATAACGTTTTTTTCTATAATGCCAAAATACCTCTTTTTAACTCAGAAATTTTCAAAAAGATAATTTTAATACTTTATTTAATTAATTATTTTTATTCGTAATTCTAATTAAAATTAACTTTAAAACTATTATAATTTCCTGCAAGATAACAACACTTTACTGGAAAAAAAAATGATCTATGACAAACATTATCCAAAAAAAAACGCATATAGTAGACTAATAGATTGATATCAAAATCTGCCTACCATTTTAGAAGATTTTCAAACATCGGTAAAACAAATGCAGATTTTGCTATAACATTGGCAGACTAACATAATTCTATCTATAATTAAGTCTCTCAACAAGTTTAAATAAATTTAAGAACGTCTCCTAATAAACGCAGACTAGGCCAATACATTGGGATATAGCAAGTCCTAGTGAAACTCGGGTCCCGATCAACAATCAAGAATACCGGCTGCACAAGATGTTAATTCTAAAGGAGCCGGTGATACTTTCACAGAAGTGTTTACATTGATCATGGTCCAATGAGAAATGCTTGAGATTTTTACTGGTAACAATCAATTACAAAATCCAAGAAGTATAGTTTAATAATCTTACCAAATTGTCTTTAATGAGTGAAAGACAAGGACGAGAAAGTCTTGTAGGATTCAGGTGGCGTTTAAAGGCCGAAGAAAAACTCCCAAAAAAATGTGGGTAGAAGAGGACGACTAACGAATAACCTATATATATATTCGGCAAGGAATTCGGTAAACGGATCAGTGTGGAAACCATGCACGTATATATACATGGTTTCTTTGTGATATTTATTTTAAGATAATAGTTATCCTAAACCTAATAAAGAAAAAACACTAAAAGTACTTAATTACCCAACTCCTTATAAATGATTGGGGTTTTCAGCTATTTTCATAATTCATAGTAATCTGATTATTATTTCAAAAGGAAAATGGATTTGGGTGACTATTTACTCGTTGTTCTGTTGTTAGGAGTTGCATTGGTTCAGGGCGAGAATGAAAACCAGGGTATTACTGCTCGATTTTTATTTTCTGTATGATTTCATTTTTTTTTTTTTTTTTTTTAACTTATAATATGCCTCTGTTGGGGGGGGGGGGGGGGGGGGGGGCATATTTTGTCTTTTCGATTCCTTTATTTTGTTTCTCTTGGATTTGACAGGAGGATCTATAAGCGTAAACTGTGGAGGTGTTGGCTACACCGAGTATAGGACGGGTGTAAAGTATGTTCCTGATGGCATATACATTACAAGTGGAGTAACTAGGAATATTAGTCATGAGTTCCAGAAGCCTAATTATCCACGGTATCTGTGGGATCTTCGAAGTTTCCCGGATGGTATCAGAAACTGCTACTACTTTAACCTCACCAAGGGGGACAGATACCTAATCCGTGCCGAGTTCTTTTACGGGAACTACGATGGTCTGGATAGCCCGCCCAAGTTCAAAGTCTATATAGGTTCTGTGTACGAAGAAACAGTGTCATTTCCGCATACGAATACCACCGTATATGAAATTGAAGTTATATACAATATCCAATGAAGCCACGTGGACCTGTGCGTTGCCAAAACAACCCCAACTATTCCCTTTATATCAAGTATCGAATTGCAACCTATCCAAACAGGTGCATATAACAGCCCAGGATTACTTGAAACCGTAGTTAGATACGACTTTGGCTCAACTTCCAATGATGCCAAGTGAGTAACTTTTTGCTTTCTCTTATTTTCGTAATTGAAGAATTTGAAGATGTATAAGTGTCTTTCTTTTAAACCTAATTTTTCGTGCACCTCTTAACTAACTTCATATTTATCAGTCTTGGGGATCGTTTTGGTCGTCA
Source organism: Draba incana (assembly GCA_963576765.1). Classification (NCBI taxonomy): domain Eukaryota; kingdom Viridiplantae; phylum Streptophyta; class Magnoliopsida; order Brassicales; family Brassicaceae; genus Draba; species Draba incana. The sequence continues at coordinate 49,500,038 of OY755204.1, forward strand.
TTGGGTACCGCAAAACTGTGATTCTTCATTTACACCAATAAAGACCGAGGATGTAGTCGACACAAGCCTTCTAGTCGCGAAGATCCACAGGAAGCCTCCATGAAAACCGCTTTGGTTCCCACAGGAACCGACGGCGTTATGACGTTTAGCATTCGGATGCCGCCATCACCGCATAATGATGAAGGAAAGGTAGTTTACATTTACATGTACTTTGCGGAACTCTACGACTTAAAAAAAGGCGAAATTAGAGAGTTCACAATCTACAAATATGGACATATATGGCGGGAACCATTTAGCCCTACCTACCTGAAAGCAAGTGTTCACCATGGTCATTATAATGTGTTGCCAGACGAAACTTTAAAATTTGAGTTTGAGAAAACACAACGTTCCACGTTTCCTCCTCTCGTTAATGCACTCGAGGTTTACCTATTCCATAACTTCTCAGGGAAAGATACCGCTGCCGAAGATGGTACGGAAATTTCACTCATTCAATTTTAAACGATCTTACACATTCGGTAAAGAAAAACAAATTTACACGTAACTAAAATTTGCCTATTTTTAATTTGTGTGAAATGCTTAGTGACCGCGGTCAGAAAAATCAAGATTTACTATAGGTTAAACAAACTCAATTGGCAAGGAGATCCATGTAGCCCTCCCACTTATATGTGGGATGGTGTAAAATGCGATAACAATCTTTACTCTATTCCAGTAATCACATCTTTGTAAGTTTCTACTGTTTCTGTGTTTGCATTAATTTTCTACCAACATTTAATTTCCCTAATAATATATATGGTTTTTTTTTTAAATGAACCAGGAACTTATCATCAAGTAAGTTGAAAGGTGTTTTGAAACCTGATATATTCTACATACGCAAACTAACAGATTTGTAAGCTTCAATTACTCGCTAAATTATATACTCTCTTCTCTTTTCTTTTTTTCTTTGCTATATTTTATATACTTAAATATGCTATTTTGCCTTAAAATAATTGATACCAGGGATCTATCAGATAACAACCTGACTGGTACAATCCCAGAGTTCTTGTCTCAGATGCACGAACTTAAAGTCATGTAAGCTTGGTTAATCCAAGGATTTTTGTGTCATTTACAACCTATTTTAAAGATAGCCTAACCTATGTCTCTCTTTTTTTTCTTGCATCAGAAACTTACGTGGAAATAAGTTTTATGGTACAATTCCTCAAGGACTCCTTACAAAAATAAACCAAGGATTGTTACAGCTGAGGTAAATTAGTATTGGTTCTTCGCTTTAATATTGACGGAAATTATGTACTATATCGAAAACTTAAATTGAAGTTTTACATAATAATAATGCCAACGAAAATACATGCGTTGATTAATCTTAAGAAGTTCCACTGAAAATAAATAAATACTACAAATAAACACCATATTTTGTTTCTAAATCTTAACAGAATTAATTATCCTATTAATTTGGGCAAAGATAATACCTGCCATATTAATCTGAAAAAAGTATAATGACTATCTATTCTATCAGACTACCACATAATATAAAGTAACCAAAATATGTCTGATTTGTTTATAATTAAAAACAGAGTTGGTACATTAACCAAACCCAAGAAAACCTATCTAGTGCTTCAAATGAATCTCTTGTCTAAACTGAATCTTCATGAAAAGGTTTGACAAAGGGCAAGAACAGAACATGTCTTCATTAAAAGGTTTGACAAAAGGCAAAAGAAAACAGATAATCAATAGATGTGCAAAACTTTAAGAAGAAACTTTGTAGTTACATTAGGGAAATAAGAGATAAATTGTGGAAATATAGTATAATATTTTGAATATGAAATTTTTACAGCGTCGAAGACAACCCAAGTCTTTGTGTTTCGGGTAATTGTAACCCTGATAATTCAAGCAATCATCTTCTTGCCATACTTGCCTCTGTGGCTTCTATTGTGGTTCTTGTCTCTGCAATTGCTAGTATAGTAGTCTTTCTCAAGAAAAGAAAGAAGAGTCAAAGTACCAACTATGCAGCTTCCGTTACGGACCCGAATCCCAATCCTCCAAATAACTTAAGCTTAGCGATGCAACGTGAGGTTAGCCATGCGGAAATTGAGAGAATCACGAACAGTTTCGCCAAAATAATCGGGCAAGGAGGATTTGGGACTGTTTTCTATGGGGTTCTAGAGACCAAAGAAGCAGCCATTAAACTAGTAGGCGCAGGATCATTAAACCAATTCATTGCTGAGGTAGTAATATTTTTATATTTTTCTTTTGTAATAAAATAATATTGTCCAGGATTAATTATGAGTACTATGATTCAGGTTGGTGTTCTCCTGAGAGTTCATCACAAGAATTTGGTGAAGCTGATTGGGTACTGCCGTGAAGCTCATTGTATGGCCCTAATTTACGAGTTTATGGTAAACGGAGACTTGAAGGACCATCTTTCAGGTATATATGAAGATGAAAGTTTTGTGTATTGTGTGGAACTCATCTAATTGTAAATGATCATTTTTAAACTTGCATTGACTTTTAGGGAAATCTGGTCGTTTTCCTAGCTGGGAAACAAGGTTGAAGATTGCAACCCAAGTCGCTCAGGGTATTTATTTTCTTTCGAACCTTCCTTTCCTAATCTGGTCGTTTTCTAACTAATAGTATTTGTAAAAAGGTTTGGAGTATTTACATCACAGTTGCAACCCACCGATCATCCATAGAGATGTCAAGACAAGAAATATTTTGCTAGACGAAAACTTTGATGCCAAGTTAGGCGATTTCGGACTTTCTAAATCCTTTCCTACTGATGAAGCAACTCATGTATCCACCTTAGTAGCCGGAACACATGGATACATAGATCCGGAGTATGCAATATTTTTATCTCATTTTTATTTTTTGTTTAAAGTACGTATGGGACCTTTAAAAAAAAAAACTTGTTTCGTATTATGTATCCGATGTTTATAGCTTTGGCATCGTACTTCTAGAGTTGATAACTAATCAAAAAGCTAACGACAAGAGTAGGGAAAGGCCTCTGATCGCTGATTGGGCGAATTATATGGTCGCAAAAGGCGAAACCGCAGAGATTATCGATCCTAAGCTATGCGGTCAGTTCCACCCAAAGTCACTGCACGATGCTATGGACATCGCTATAGCTTGTATAAACGAGGTCGGTAGTAATTAATCGCCCAGGAATGGACCGTGTTGCTTTGGGACTTAAGGATTGTTTGGCCTTGGAGATGACTCGCATCGATCAAGATTATTGGACCCAGTCTTCGATCAGCCCACGCTAATGCATGTCACTTGCTTCTTGCTACCTGTCGATTATGGATCGGGTTGGATTGTGTGGATATATATCAAATTTTATGTTGTGGTTATTTATTTAACATAGATTTTATTATAATATCATATCATCTATCTAATCTATAAAGTTACAATGTTACACCTTTCATATGTATTATGAATTTGAATTAAAAAGAAAAAACACAACAAATAACGTACTACACATGAGTGTCACCATTAAGGATGCTCTAAGTACTATTTTTGTTTTTATAGATAATGTTAAAAAACTAACTTGCCTAATTGGCGTTAATGTTATAAATACTCTCGTTTTAAAACTAAACGTCAAAAAAAAAAACTAATGAAACCTTTAAAAACAGTTAAGAACACTTCTCTAATCCACCAAACACTACTCCCTCCGTTCTAAAAAGATTGATGTGGTAGAAAAAACAAATATTTCTAAAAGATTTATTTTTTACATTTCCAATACATTTTTAATGAAAAAATAATGATGAATTGTAAATTTCAAGACACATTAATTGGTTTTATTGAATTATTATTGGTTTAGAGTCATAGAAAATTGTTTAGTACAAAAAATAAGGCATTTATAACTAAGAATTAATGTGTTTTCTTAATAGTTATGAAAATTCTACAATATCTGACGGGATCCGAAAAATTGGATCCACCGGGGAAAAAAGAAGCTCGAGAATGCAATCTCCTTGGAAACTATTCCACGCGCGTCCATCACTCGCCACGCGCCGATCAACAGCTCTCGTCGTATTAACCTCTCTAGCTATCGGAATCGCCGGATTCACATTTGGACTCGCCGTGATTCTGTTCCCGGTTCTCCGATTAACCGGACGCAATTGCTTGACGAATGCTCCTCCGAAAACGGTGCGAGTCGTTTGGGACGTCGCCGGAGTTGGTGCAAACGTCGTCGTTGGTGGTGGTGGTGAAGCGAAGAGGCATAAGGTAATGGGATTCGTCGGGATTCAAACCGGATTCGGTTCCGCTGGCCGGAGACGATCACTGAGGAAGACATGGATGCCTTCGGATCCAGAAGGACTTTGACGGTAATCTGATTGAATTTTTGATCGGAATTTCTCTGGAATCATTTGCATCACTTAGATTTTGGTTTGATTTGGATTTGGAATTAGCAAAATCTGTGGAGTTTTTTGAGTTTGTGTAGTGTGTGAAGATCTCACTATACTGGATCTTGCTTCATAGATTGCAATGTAGGCAATGAGGATTTTGATTTTGCATTGATCTTGATTCCTGGATCCTAATTAGGTACTAGAATCAAGAAATTATAGTATAATCAACTTCATGGTTCTTGTTTTGGTGTTGTACATTGACTCTTGGATGCTTTTTTCCAATGAATAACATTGTTATTTGCAGGTTGGAAGAATCTACGGGATTGGCCATTCGGTTTGTGATTGGAAAGACGAAAAACGAGCAGAAAATGGCTGAGCTTAGACGGGAAATCGCAGAGTATGACGATTTTATACTGTTGGATATCGAAGAAGAGTATAGTAAGCTCCCGTACAAAACGTTAGTGACAGTGATTTGCTTCGCTTTTGTTTCAGATGATTCAGAAGGCTCTCTAATCTGTGGTTTGTCTTTGTTGTACAGCTTGGCTTTCTTTAAAGCTGCGTACGCGTTGTACGATTCTGAGTTCTATGTTAAAGCCGATGATGATATATACTTGAGGCCAGGTGATTTGATATATATCTTCAAGGGGAAGAACAATCTGGACTTTGTATGAACTTCTGTTTTGTTCTGCAGATCGACTCTCTTTACTACTGGCGAAAGAGCGTAGTCATTCTCAGACGTACCTAGGATGCTTGAAAAAGGGTCCGGTTTTCACAGATCCTAAGCTCAAATGGTAATGCTGAAACGTAAAAACACGGACAAGTATTATGAAAAACCGTTGAGAATCGAATTTGGAACTTTTGCAGGTATGAACCATTGTCTCATCTGTTGGGAAAAGAATACTTTCTTCATGCATATGGTCCAATCTATGCACTATCTGCGGATGTCGTAGCGAGTTTAGTTGCCCTCAAGAATAACAGGCAAGTTCTGTTTTCATATAACTTGACAAAAAGATCATAAATGTCCTCTTTGCTTTGTAAACTTTTGTCTCCAAAACTGCAGTTTCAGGATGTTTAACAACGAAGACGTAACAATAGGCTCGTGGATGCTAGCAATGAACGTTGACCACGAGAATCATCATATCCTTTGCGAACCAGAATGCTCGCCTTCCTCTGTTGCTGTTTGGGACATCCCTAAATGCTCAGGTTCGATAATAATAAACATATTAGTAATGTGATTAACTCTTGACGCGATTCAATCAGATAAGAAACGAAAACAATGATTTGATTTCAACTTGTGTAGGTCTTTGTAATCCAGAGAAAAGAATGTTGGAACTTCACAAGCAGGAAAGCTGCTCGAAAGCCCGACTTTACCATCAGATGATGAGTGAATCGTATTCCTTGAAAATGCCGTCAGGTTCTAATTACACTCGAAAATCCGCTACGAGATTGCTTCACAGAGATTGATTTTAGGTGTAGGGTTTTGGAAAGTTTTGATTTTTTTTGTTCATTGTTGAAGAAAGTTGGAGAGTTTAGTGAGAGCCACCATAAGCTCTATTATACCATTATACCATGTATTGTGGTTTATAGTAAACTAGTAAACCGGAGATAACCAATGTGTAATCGATTTTGTTAAATGTCATGATTTTTTTTTTTCTTCATATTGTAGTATTTATTTATTTTTAAAAATTCGTGAAAAGTAGAGAGAGTGGAAACAGAATCCTAAATGGTCTGTGTCATTTCAGAATCCAAGTAAAACTAAACAAATTTATGTATAATAATTTCTTGTAAAGTAATGAGTTAAAAAAGGTAAAAAAAATGAAATTTTGGATAGATTTTGTCATTATGTTCCACGTGGGTGGCTCGACCTCTGTGTACTATCATGTGCTGAATCTAAAGAGCATTCAATATGATTAGCCTCTGAATTTCTGTATCAAATTCATTTTACTTTCCAAAAATTATTTATACTTTGATAATATATTTTTTCTTAATATAAAAAATGGCCGTACAGATATGAAAATTTGGATGGAAACATTCTAATAAGAGTCAATGAAACCATTTGGGGTTTCTGTTTCTCTATAGTTTCTTCTTTTAGATGATGTCTCAGTTTCACTCCTTTGGAACTTGCATTTTCCAATTTTGGTTTTTGGTTTTCTTTTTGTTATCCAATTTTGTGTTCTACATTATTTTTATTGTCTGGATATGTGTAAATGATACATATAATACACATATAGTATATAGGTAGGAGTTACCTGATTTAGGTTTCGATATTTAATTTTGAAACAGATATACACATCTAGTTTGTTTTTTCTGTTTGGTTCTCTTTGATTTATGAGAATTTAGATTGTTCATTTATAAATTTTTCTTTTTAAAATTAAGGTACTTGATTAAGTAGTGGTAATCAAGATAATATTAATTTAAACTATACTTGTAAATCTAATTTTCACCGTATCTTGCGTGAGTAAAATTGGATTCTGTGGTCTATGCCAGTGTTCAGGAACAGTGATGCTGCTTACTCTGAGTTTTTGGCGTCACCTTTGAAGGACCAAACGTCATCTTTGACCAAATCTATGTTGCTTATACCATCAATTTTACTAATCTATCTTTAATGTTATTGGTGTGAACACATTTTTACTCAATTTACTTCCGATAGTTTTCGTATCATATTCGATTTTTCTGTTTGAGGTTAACTTAAAATTCTAAACATGAAAATAAAATATATACTTGTCACTTTTAAACTCTCAACATGAAAAATGGTTGTTTTGGTTGTCAACAATTATGATGATTTATAAATATATATATATATATATATATATATATATATACATGCGCATTTCTCTTTTAAAAAGTCGTACTGTTGTTGAAATAGCTATAGACAATGAACAATTCAAGAATTAAAGAATAGTTACATATAAAGAAATTTTCTTAGTTGGATTCAAGATTCATAGAACATTTACGTACTATGAATCCATACCATTAAAGTCAATATAATTATGCGTTTTCCCATCCCTATAAAGTCGTTTTACGTAATACTAATATTTGACGACATATTGATGTTAGGTATACGACTTTTTTTTTTTTTTTTTTTGAAACTAGGTATACGACTTAGTAACTACAATTACTAGATTTTAATTTTACGTGTTACGTAAATAATACCTATCTTTTTCATGAAAATATGATATCAACATTCATTATTGATGAAATTTTTGTTGACTCGGAATTTGTCACAAGTGTCAACGAGATTAAAGAATATTAGTTGTATTTTTTTTAAAAGTGAGTCTTTTTGAATTAAATATTAGCTTTTATGAAGCACTCAACTTTATTTATTTTATTTATTTTAAAGAACATCTCCAATGCAAACTTCAAGCAAACTTCAAATGCAAAACTTTATATTTAAAGTTTGTGTGTGTTATTCTCCAATGGTAAAACTTCATATGGAACTTCAAAATAATTTGTCTTTTGCATAATAGCCCTCAACATTACTTATAATTAATTAAAATCATGAAACTTTTATAAATAGCTATACCAAATTGTTATGGATAATACTTTGGTGATCTTGGTGGTTTGGGATCAAACTTACCCGAATACTAGTATTGAGAGTACTCTACCATGTGTAATATTTATGTCTATGTTATTTTATTTTCTTGTATTTCCTTTTTTTGGGTATTAAATTTTCTTAATGTAATAGTTTCATTGTGTAAAATATGTTTTTAATATTATAATATTTGTTTCTAATTATTTATATTTAATTTTATGTTTAAGGTTTTTATATGTGAAAATTTAAATTTATAACAATATATGTAAAATATTTTTAAGATATAAAACTTATGGACTAAAATTATAAACAACAATATAAGTAAGATTCTTTATATGGTATATAAACATAAAGGACTCAAATGCAACAAAGATGAAACTTCAAATTTGAAATTTTGCATAGTGAAACTTCAAATATGGAGTCTCACTATTCAAAACTTCAAATTTAAAGTTTTAGTGTATTCCATTGGAGTAAAAAACACTCCAAAAATGAAGTTTAGTGTATGCATTGGAGATGCTCTAAACACTAGCTTGCTCCAAAATAAACCACCATCTTTTTTTTCTTATTATTCAAACGAATACATAATGGCATATCTACAAAACAATATATAAAAACATGTGGTTTGAAGCATTTGAAGTATAACTCAAGATTTCTGTATAGTCTGTCTTTAATAAATCAAAATTTGATGAAGAGGCATATTTTCCTATGTTTTTCGTCTTTCTTTTCACAAATATTTTCCTATGTTTGATACGACAATAATGTATTATGCAAAGTGTCGGTATACCAAACCCACTACTACTCCCAGAGTTATAACCGCTCCATTATCAATTAAAGCTACACTTTCGCATACGTATAATCGACTCAAACGTTTTGCTTTTGTTAAATGACATGTACATACACACACATGTATATATACGTTATTTTATAATCGAATCTTTAATCAGACATGATCAAAATACGTAGTATAATAGTTTGTACAAAAATAATTGTTGTGTTATAATCTAATTTCGATTTTATTTATGCATATTGACAAGTGAAGAAACCATATTAATATTATAATCTGTTTTTAACGGGTGGAAAATTGACATTACGAATCCTTCACATATTAATAAGTGTATATATGCATGTGTAAATATGTAAGCGTAAATTTAGGTATAAGGAAGTGTCTGTAAAAAGAATAATAGGAAACCAAAAGAAGAAATAAATCTCGTGCGAAAGAAGCCAATAGAGAGATGATGAGTGCAAACTACGAGGTAACTTATTACGTTGATGTGATTATTTGATTTCACTATCATACCTAAATCCATCACTTCTTTAATGGGAAAAATGTCAAAAAAAGCATGTACTTTCAAAAAGTGGCCATTAAAAGACCCAACTCTTATATCACCATTTAAAGCTCAAAGTTTCTGTTGACTTTCTATTAAAATACCAAACTTTTGTTGACTCGGCCATAAAAGGCACCACGTTAAGTCTCTGTTAGAAATCAGCTTACGGGGTTAAAATGTCGTTACGGGTCTCCGTCTAATGAAAACGAAACCGTTTTGCTTATCAGAAAACGACGCCGTTTTCCTGTTATCAGAGAGAACAAAAATTCCCAAATCGGGATTGAAATTTCAAACCCTAATTCCCAATTTCTCATAATCTCTCAAATCTTTGAAATCTCTCAAAAAATCTGAAATCTCTCAAAGTCTCTGTCTCTTGTTACCTTGTGCATTGTTCTGATGAGTTCATCAAGTTCGGTTTCATCATCTTCTGTCGGAGATCGCGGTTTGCCATTGAAGTGTGGGTGCGGGTTAGGAGTGACAATATTCACTTCTAAGACAGCAGAAAATCCAGGAAGACCATTCTTCCGTTGCATCAGCAAACGTGATGCGAATTCGTGGACAAGCAAAAAGGATGTAAGTATTGTGTTGTTTGTGTTGTATGTGTTCAAATTAGAGTTTATTTGTGTTTAAATTTGAGTTTGTTTGTGTTTAAATTAGAGTTTGTTTGTGTTTAAATTAGAGTTTGTTTGTGTTTGAATTAGTTAACAATGTGTTATTGTGTTTCGGATTAGGGGCATTTGTTCAAATGGGTGGAAGAAGGTGTTCTTGAAGAAATGCAAGATGCATTAGGAAGAATTGAAATGATGGAAAGTGAGATTAAGAAAGCCAAATCTGAGGCAAACGAATCCAATGGTATGATACAAGGACTAAAAGAAGATGCAAAGGTGACCGAAAAGGAACTTGGAAGATTGAGAATGTACTTCAAAGTGTGCTTATTGTGGTTATGTGTTATGACCATTGTGATGGTTTATGTTTTGTTTGGTAAAAAAAAAGAAACAAAACTTGTGGTTGGTTATTAGGAGGGTGGTAATGTTGTTTTCAACCTTTGTAATGTTGTTTCTAAACATTTGTATGTTGTTTCTAAACCTTTGTACTTGTGTTTCTATTGTCATCGTTTGTTGTTGTTTGGTAAATCATGGAATGAAAGAAAACTAAGTGAAACAAAGTACATACAAAATAAAACACTAAGTAGCAAACCATGTTCTCATAAACAAATATTTTAGGTTCTCATCAATCCGACCTAAACAAACAAAACACTCATAAACAAAACAAAACAAATAAGCCACCAAGCATAAACTTTAGGTTCTCATCAATCCGACCTAAACAAACAAAAGAGATAAGCAAAATACATGTTTTAAGCCACCAAAGATAGTCTCAAACACCAAACCATCCAACTTTAGGTAGAACATTCAAACCACGAGCTCCAGCCTTCTCCTCTAGGTCCTGTGCTTCCTCTTCCTCTATGTGATCCTCCTCTTCCTCTCTGTCCACCTCTTCTTCCTCTCTGTGATGCTTCTCCTCTCAGTGGTGGCTCTGATACTTGTGGCTCTGATACTGGTGGCTGTGAAGGTTGTGACAGTGTTGGTTCCTGAGATGATTGTCCTTGGAAAGATTGTCCTTGTCCAAAGAAGACAATCCTCGGGTCCTATAGCAATAAAATCAATGATTCTTTAATTAAAGTACAAAATTAACAAAACTTGAAAGAGGATAGAAGATGCAAACCTGATTTAATCTTGGTCTTCCTCTTGGTCTTCTAGGTGGAGTAGCAACTCTTGCATTCTGACATCCTTGTTTATTATGACCTTCTTCTTTGCAATTGGAACAAGTCATCACTCGGTGTGCCCTGGATAACTTGGTTTTTGATGATGATGATGATGATGCATTTTCATACATACTTTTCCTCCTATCAAAGTTGTTAGGTCTTCCAGGATTGCCTCTTCTGCATGGTGGTGGCAAGACAGCAAGTCTGTTTGTTGGTGGCCATACCTCATCACCTTGAACAGGAGCAATACCATCATCATATGTTTGCCTCCACGTCTGAGTTGTGTACCAATGACTCACATAATCTGGCACTTTCTCTTTTTGCCCTATTATGACTGATGCAGCATGAACACATGGTATACCAGTCATCTGCCACTTCATACAACCACAAGTACGAGCATTCATGTCCACTGAGAATGTACCATTACCAAGCCGTACCTCATGCCTATTGTGTCTAGCCATCCATCTCTCACAAAACTGAGAACCATCAATCATCTTTTCTATTTCTGCATGAGCTCTGAATGTAAACCTAGTCTTCAGCCTTCCAGCAATCACATACCTCTTCTCATTACGTTCCATACACTGCCTCCTAATGTCTTCTAACATAGTTAACAAGGGTTTCCTCCTAGCTAGTCTTATTGTTCTATTGAAAGACTCACTTAGATTGTTTAAGTTGTCATTGCAGCAGCTGCCTATTCTGAAGTAGGCTCTGGACCATGTCTTCGGATTAGTCTTCAGCAAAGACTCATAGGCACTTGGATTGTATCTCTGCAGAGCTTGCATGTGAATAATAAATTCTCCCTCTGTGTAACTCCTAGCAATCTTCCAGAATAGTTTTTGCAGCTCCATATCATGGCTACCTCTCTTCCAGTTCTCCAAGATGTGTCTAGAACATAGCCTATGTTCAGCTGCTGGAATGACATTCTTAATGGCTTTGACTAACCCCTACAAAACAAACCAGCAGAATAATGAGAAAACAGTTAAGCATAATTTTAAGAAAACATATAAGCAAATAATGAGAAAACATTAGAAAAATGTTAACTAACCGATTGTTTGTCTGAGATAATGGCTACATTTCTTCCATCTCCAAGTTCCAACTGTGTAGAGAGCATCTTAAAGAACCAATCCCAGTTATCATCATTCTCTATTTCCACAACAGCCCAGGCAATAGGGACAATTCTGTTGTCTCCATCTCTCCCAGTAGCAGCTAAGAGATGTCCCTTAACATCCCATTTCAGAAATGCACCATCTACTCCTATGATAGGTCTACAAGTACGCTTCCAAGACTCTCTTTGTGCCTTAAAACAAATAAAGCAACGAAGAAACCTTTGCAAGCTCCCAATGTGAGGCCCAGGAACTGTCTCAATCTCAAATACTGTCCCTGGATTTGTTCTGAAAATTTCAGCTTGATAACTCCATATACGTGCAAAATGATCACGATGAATAGCTCTAGCATCTCTCATCACCTTTGTCTTGGCCTTTGCACATTGATCTTCAGTTACTGTGAGGTTGTACAATCTCTTTATCTCCTCAGCCATCTCTACTTTCGTCATCTTCGGCTTCTTTTTCAATCTTTCAGAAAATAACCAAGCAATTGACCCTACCTTTAACAACTTTGTATATCCTGACCTAACACATATGTGCTTAGCATCGTAAATCTTAATCTGCATCTTCTGTTTCCTCCTATCATACGAGCAGAAGCATTTCCATGTACATTTTCCATCACTATCTGAGCACTTAGCACCAACCCGTAGACTTCTAGACCTATAAAGCATTATGTCATACTTAGATTTCAGAGAATACCTTAGGACAGCCCTCTTGAAATCTTCTGGGGAATTGAATGTTTTCCCTAAACTTAGAATATCTTCACTATCTGCAGCTTCTGCTTCAGGCTCAGATTCGTCATCCCATTCGATATCACTGTTTGACCTTGCTTCTGGAATTCTCTCATCATCCCAGATATCATCTCCACTTTCTGCATCATTCTCACCTCCAATGTCTTCTTCTCTCGCCTCTACTCCAAACTCAGCTTCCAAGTTCTCACAAACTCGTTCCTCTAAACCTACACCGTTATCTGTTGCTTCTTCTGTTGCTTCTTCTGGATTAGTTGCATTGTTCTTGTTTCCATGGCCTGCATACCCAACGTCATCACAGTCTTCATCGCCAACGACTGCACAATCATCTCCACTCAATGCCTCACGATCTTCTTCAATATCTTCAACCACTGTCGTCTTCTTTTTCCGTTTCGATGGACGAACAACCTCAGTATCCGGTGGTTCAACCTCTGGTGGTTCAACCTCCGATGGTTCAACCTCCGATGGTCCAGCCTCTTTAGGGTTCAATCTCTTCGAACGACGGCTCGGACAACTCTTTTTTCCACCACGAGTTTTCACCATAATCAGGATTCGAGAAGAAATTGAGAGAATTGAGAGAATTTTGACAAAAGAACAAGAGATTGACAGCATAAATTATGAGAATGAAGAGATTAGATTTTTAAGGTTATGGATTTGAGAAAAAATTGGGAAATTGGGGATAGAATCCCGATTTGGGAATTTTCTCATCTCTGAGATCCGTAAAACGGCGTCGTTTTGTGATAATTAAAACGATCCCGTTTTCATTAGACGGAGACCCGTAACGACATTTTAACACCGTAAGCTGATTTCTAACAGAGACTTAACGTGGTGCCTTTTATGGCCGAGTCAACAAAAGTTTGGTATTTTAATAGAAAGTCAACAGAAACTTTGAGCTTTAAATGGTGATATGAGAGTTGGGTCTTTTAATGGCCACTTTTTGAAAGTACACGTTTTTTTTGACATTTTTCCCCTTCTTTAATCTACTACAACGCTGGAAAAAAAAAATCTACTACTACTAGTTTTTTTTTATGTTTTACATTAAGTTTGTTATTTTCAAAGAGTTAATTAGATAGATCATCAAATTTGGTAGTTTAATTGTGTTCTTTCTCTTGTTATAAATACTTTAATTAGTTACACGAAAAACTATCTATTATGTCCATTTTAATTACATACACATCAATAATATCTGTATTTTGTTACTATTATCAATTTTCTTTTTGAGTTGATGTGATGGGATCTAATATGTAATATAATTTTTAGGTATGAACCATACGTTTTTTTGGTCAACAAACCATATGTTAACTATTTACAATAAAAGCACAATCTAAATTCGATTTACAATTAATTTGTTTTAGTTTCAACTTCATTTTTTAGAAAAAGAGTGTAATTTTTTTTTTGATCAATTCATTTATGTTTAAAAGTTTTTACTTAGGACACTCGAATTGTTAGTGTTAAAATTTTGATTGTGTTATATTGATAGTGCATTTAAATTCACTCATTATAAAAATCAACATTTAACTTCTATTATATTTTATTCCGTTTGTTATATACTCTCTGCTTATTTAGCACCATCCATCATGCTATCTTATAAACAAAGGTTTTTTAAAACTATAAATAAAAATGAGGCTTTATGTCAATTTTAATAAAATTGATATAAACTGTCTTTTTTATGACACAAGTCACACAACACAATTGTTATAGACTGTGCAGGCGCGTAGACGTCACTTCCCAAAAACTGCGAGTGTGGTTTTAAGATGTTGTAAGCTCCAAAGTACAAAGAAAAATCGAACAGTACCGAAAGCGAAATAAGCAGTTTTTTTTTGTTATTAAAATGGTTAAGTATTATCTTACGAGGGGAACAATATCGAAACAAAACAAAAAAAGACACAATTTTTCTTCTTAATATTTTTTTTTGTTTCTGATTAAACGATAAAGCAAAAAAATATAAAGACATGAAAGCAAAATATGAAAACATGTCTCGTGAAGTAGCAGGTGAACAAAGAAATCTTATACTTTGCATAACATTTAATATATTACTACTACTATTTCCGAAATTTCTTATTCATTTTCTGAAAACTTACAACAAATATGTTCGCGCAAAGAAGGTAATGTTTACTCAAATACATATTTTTAATTAAAAACACATTATATACCGATTTTAATAATCAACATTATAAATAACCAAAATTTTTTTTGTTGTTGTTGTAATTTCTGATTATTATTTGAAATAATGTTGCAGAATTTTACCCATACTTATAAAGTTATTTTAATTCAATCTTTTTAACCCATGCTTCCAATTTTTATTCTTTGCTGGTTAAATAATTTAACTTTTTTTTCCAATTTCGTATCTAAAACAATTTCTAGCAAATTGACTCTTAAAAAAGTTCAAGCCTGTAATAAAAACAATAATATTATTAAATTTGCTTTCCGATTTTCCATTTCTTTGTTATAAAATAATAGTAATGCTTTTTATCAAAGGAAAATTAAGCTTTTTTTAGTTAATTGTTAAATAAACTCACTCTGCTTCTCCATCTTCATCACTCTCCTCTTCTTCTTCCTTCTTCTTCTGTGAACCTTCTCTCTACTCCTCAGAAAAAAAACTCACTTTCTCTCTCTAAACACTCACATTCTTTGCTTCACACTTTTATATTCACGAGATCCCCACTCTCTCTCTCTAGATGCCTTTCTCCACAGTATCTAATCCTCCTCCATTCTCTATTCTCCACCGTCTCCATTAACGACGGTCATTCTTCTTCATCGCCGGAGTTAAAAAAAAAAAAAAACCCTAACTCTTCCGATTCCGATTTCATTTAACCCGGAAAAAAATGTCCAAGTCCGGTAAACCCATAACCGAATCTGACAAACCGGATTTCCGTGAATTAGATCTCGGTTCGCCGGTTTCTCCGCTCCGTTCTCAGCCACGTGGCACTACCACCACGACGAGTAGTAGCAGTTCTAGCTCTTCCGGATCTGTAACGGGTCGTCGGATTCAACATGCTCCGATTACAATCGGAAGATCCGATTCGATTCGTGGTAGTCAATCTGGGTCAAGTGGGAGAACGAGTCAATCTAGATCGGACTCAGGAACGAGTCATCATCAACAACAACAACTCGTTTCGTCTTCTTCTTCTAGCTCCGCCACTTCTCCAGCTACATCATCGGCGACGAATGTACTCCCCACCGGAAACATTTGCCCTTCCGGTAAGATCCAAATCACCGGAATGTCACAACAAACCCGCTCCAGAACCGATGTTCTCGGATCTGGCACCGGAACTTACGGTCACGGTAGCATAATGCGCGGCGGAGGCACCACCACCACCACCACATCTCCGGCTAAACCGACCTCGCCGGTTAATGTCGGTGGCTCTAGTAGAAATAATCCGGTTTCATCTGAAAGTTTGTGGAAGAAGGCGATTTTAGGTTCGGATTCAGAGGAAGTGAAGAGAGTAGGGAATGAAATGTATAGGAAAGGATTGTTCAATGAAGCTTTGAAGTGTTACGATAGAGCAATAGCTTTATCTCCGACTAATGCAGCTTACCGGAGTAATCGAGCCGCCGCGTTAACCGGTTTGAATCGAATCGGTGAAGCTGTGATTGAATGTGAAGAAGCTGTGAAATCAGATCCTAATTATGCAAGAGCTCATCATCGTTTGGCCTTATTGCTTATTAGGTAGTTATTATAAAGCTGAGTTCTTGATTCTTCTGTGTTAGGAGATAAAGAAAGCTTCTTGATTTGTGAAATGTTGAGTTTGTGTGTTTGCAGATTAGGTCAGGTTAATAGTGCAAGGAAGCATCTTTGTGTTCTTGGGAAAGTTTTAGATGCTATGGAGTTGAAGAAGCTTGAAGGAGTGGAGAAACATTTAAACAAATGCGTTGATGCGCGTAGAATCGGTGATTGGAAAACGGTTTTGATGGAAGTAGATGCAGCTATTGTTTCTGGTGCAGATTTCTCTCCTCAGGTAAAAGAAATTTGGGATTAGATTAGATTTCAGAATCGAAATCAAATGTCGATTTATTAACGGTTAGTTTAAAATTTCGCAGTTAGTTATGTGTAAAGTAGAAGCATTCTTGAAACTACACCGGATTGATGATGCGGAATCAAACCTATTAGAAGTTCCGAAAGTAGAGCCGTTTCCTGTATCGTGTTCGCAGACTCGGTTTTCTGGTATTGCGTGTGAAGCTTATACGAATTTCGTCAAAGCTCAAATCGAGATGGCGTTAGGAAGGTGAGAGATTAGAGAAACCTTTTTTTTTTTTCTTTTCGAATGTCACTGTTTATAGAAAGCTATCGAATTAAAGAGCAGATGATGAATTCTTGCAGGTTTGAAAATGCAGTTATGGCTGCCGAGAAAGCTAGTCAAATCGATCCACGAAGCAACGAAGTTGCTATGTTACATAATACTGTTACATTAGTTGCCAGGGCGCGTGTTCGTGGTAACGATCTTTATAAATCAGAAAGATATACGGAAGCAAGCTCTTCTTATGCAGAAGGCCTTAGGCTTGATCCGTGTAACGCTATACTATACTGTAACCGAGCAGCGTGTTGGTTTAAACTAGGAATGTGGGAACGTTCAATCGAAGATTGTAACCAAGCGTTGCGTTACCAACCAAATTACACGAAACCACTTCTTCGGAGAGCTGCTTCAAATAGCAAGGTATGTAAAAAGAACGCTTTATCGATTAGTTTGGCTTGTAGTTTGTTTTGTAACGATGCTCGAGCTTTCTCTGTAGATGGAAAGATGGGGAGCTGCAGTGAATGATTACGAGGCGTTGAGAAAGGAACTACCTCATGATAAAGAAGTTGCTGAGTCTTTATTCCATGCGCAAGTTGCGTTGAAGAAATCTCGAGGAGAAGAAGTTTTAAATATGGAATTTGGTGGCGAAGTCGAGGAAGTTTATAGCCGTGAACAGTTTAAAGCCGCTATGAATCTACCCGGTAAAAAACATAATTACTCTGTTTCTTACATTAATTTACCTTTCTTGATCTAACTCACTTCAATCAAAACATAGGAGTTTCGGTTATCCATTTCTCGACAGCCTCGGATCATCAATGCAAGCAGTTATCTCCGTTTGTGGATTCGTTATGTATGCGATACCCATCTATACACTTCCTCAAGGTAATGTTACACGACTCAAAACAATTTTCGTAACTCGACTAGGAAGCGAACGACTCTAAATTCTACGTATTTTTGGTTTAGGTGGATATCGATAAATGTCCTTCAATAGGTAATGCAGAGAACGTGAGAGTTGTACCGACAGTAAAAATATACAAGAACGGTACTCGGGTTAAGGAGATTGTATGTCCAAGTAGAGAAGTATTGGAGTATTCGGTGAGACACTATAGCGGTTAACAAAAACTCGAAAACCCTTCTTCATTATTACCCTTAATAATCTCACTTAACTTTTTTAAAGATGCTTCACATTACCATTAGTGTAGAGTATCACAAGCTCTCTTTTATGATATGTTCATTCATTCCCCTCTTTCATTGCCCTATGCTCGGTCTCGCGTTGTTCTTCTTCCTTTCTTTCATTCATTTTTCTCTGCAGATTGAGAATTGCATTGGCTTCTCCATCTTCTTCTTCTTCTTTTAGCTTCACTTGTTTAGGTCTTGAGAAAGGTTACTTGTTGTTGAAGATTACTATGTGTACATAAAGAGAAGTTTGGATGTTGTTGTAAGTGAAGA
This sequence comes from Draba incana, assembly GCA_963576765.1. Taxonomy (NCBI): domain Eukaryota; kingdom Viridiplantae; phylum Streptophyta; class Magnoliopsida; order Brassicales; family Brassicaceae; genus Draba; species Draba incana. The sequence continues at coordinate 49,518,527 of OY755204.1, forward strand.
AGAGGCTTTTACTCAAAAAAGGGCATAAAGAGGAAGATTTGGATTCTTCATTTTCAGTTTTTTTTTTGTTACTTTTAGGAATTTAGTGAAAACCAAGAAGAAAGTGAAACCATCTTGTCATTTCTTTTCTCCTCTGTTTTTTCATAACATTTTCATCAATAAAATTATATAATTTTTATTCAGTAAATTCAGACATGATTCTATCTGTAAATGTTGTGGAAAACGATGAATTTACTGAAACATTTTTACCTGTTTTTTTAGTACAGACATGACATTTGTAATAAATACATTCATAATTTAGTCGTTACTATATACAAAAAGGAGATACGGATATTAACGGATTAAATAGAGATTGCTTTGGTTTGTAATGCAAGTTACTGTTGTTAATGCTAATGTTATGATGTTTTTAATTGCCCATTTTTCATGGGATTGAAAAGAAAAGAGAATCTTATATGTCCCATTTAAAGTTGTTTTTAATCAATTTTTAACTAATACATTAAAAGGAATATAATTATTAACATAACGCCCAAAAATAATAATAATTAAAAAAATCCTTTACTATTTTTATTTTTTATAATCTTTTTGGTCGTTAGCAGGTACTATCCTGCGCCAGTTTTAGTCGGTGCCCTATATTCCTGGTTAACTGACACGTATTTATGGATAATATTTCTATGGTCGTCTATAACTTTTAAGCTATTTGACTAAAATATCACAAAAGCCTATTTTACTTGCTAACAATAAAACTTGTTCTCATTATAAGCCAAAAAATCTATGTTTTTGTCAAACTTATTGACCTTGTTGAGTTAGATCAAAAACGTACTTATTACTTATGACTTTATTAGAATAAATACAATAAAGTACGTTTTGGGAAATTATAGGTACACTATAAATTCCCATAACTAATATAGCCGTTGGGGAGTTACTGAATACAAAAAATGCAAGCCGTGTCTGTATACGAGACTCAAACACCGTGTCGTTTTCTCCGCACAATTTTCCTTCTTCAATGGCCACTTTCCGTTAAACATGTCTGCCGTTTTTGTGGACCACATACATATTTAAACGACATGTGTGTAATTCAATAAACCGAACCGACATGCTAAACTAAAACTAAACCAAAATTTGTTTACAAATTATGTATCTAAATCGAAATTTTGTTAAAGTCATTATAAAACCGAATCGAATCGAGTCCAAACCGAAATTGCATAAACCAACTTGAAACCAAACCGACGCACAAATTGTTTTATTTAACTTAAATTTCTACAAAACCGGGAAAACAGACCGAAATCAATACAGTAAACCGGATTGATCATCATGGTTAAAAGGAAGCAAACAAACAATAACTGATCCTCTTGCTCTGTTTAGTTACACTTGAAAGGAAAAAACAGAGCATGTGTTCATAATCTTGGATAAACCGTACAGAAAGATCAACATTTTAACGGTGGATACATCAAATCCAACCGTATAACTTATTCTTTTCGGATCAGTAGAAAACGATAAAAAAACGAGAGATTTCGAAGTTTGATTCATCTCTTTGAACTTAACCGGTGTTTTGAAGTCCTGCAGCAATACCTTTCATGGTCAAGATCAATGTATCTTCGAGTCCAGGCGCGTATTCACTCGTAGGGTTAAGCTCGACGAGTTCTTGCGCTGATTTGCTCGATTCCGCAATCTCCTTAGAGATATGAGGCCGTAGAGTCACATTATAACTCGGATCACGGATTCTCTTCAATGTGTAAGCTTGACATACATTAAGAGTCGTAATGTACGAATCACGAAGTCTCAATCTCTGTTTCAAGTAAGGATCTCCTTCAAGCAGATCCTTATGTCCCGCAGTCTACAAAAAACATCGAACGCGATTCAGAAAAAACAAACCTTTTAAAATCGATACGAAAGTAATCAAAATTACTCTGTTTTAATCAAGATTACTCTGTTTTTGGTTTTTATACCTGAAGAATGAGTTTCTTGGTTTCTTCGAAGTTGGCTCGGAGTTTTTCACCGAAAGGCCATAGTTCTTCGGAAACAAGAAGTTTATCGTATAAAGCAGCGATACCGGGATCTCCTTTAGCGAATACCATTTCGATTAGATCAATGGTGACTCTAAAGAAAGGCCAGTGTTGGTACATGTCCTGAAGCATGTGTAGGTTCTTGACGTCTTTTTCGATCACGTGCCTAATCGCTGCTCCGAATCCGAGCCATACAGGAAGATGGAATCTTGTTTGAGTCCAAGCAAAGATCCATGGAATCGCACGGAGAGATTCGATGCCACCGCTCGGTTTCCTCTTCGAAGGTCTGCTTCCGATGTTCATACGCCCATACTCTAACTCCGGTGTAGCCTGCAACGGAAAAAGCCGTGAGTTTTAACGATTTTAAAGATTCCGTGAGTTTTTTACGATATAATACTTACGAGGCGGAAGTACTCGACAAAACGAGGTTCTTGGAACACGACAGACCGATACTCCTCGGTTGCAACAACAGCCATTTCATCGAGCAAAGTGCGCCATTCTGGTTTAGGAGAAACCGGAGGATGCATACCGTGCTCAAGTGTAGCAGCAGTGAAACGCTGAAGCGTTCTAAAGCATAAATGCTCTTCACCGAACGATTGCTCGATGACTTCACCTTGAACCGTGACACGGAGAGAACCGTTAATAGTATCCGGTGGCTGAGACAATATAGCAAGATGGGTCGGTCCACCTCCTCTTCCGACCGTACCACCACGACCATGAAACATCGTTAGCTTCACACCGTACTCTTTAGCAACCTTCACGAGCTCTTCTTGGGTTTTGTATAACTGCCAAGCAGCGGATAAACGCCCAGCGTCTTTCCCTGAATCCGAGTAACCGATCATAACCTCTTGCTTACCGTTAATCCGGTTCTTGTACCAGTCAACCGAAAAGAGCCTAGCAACCGCTGCAGGAGCCGCCTCGAGATCCGCTAGCTTCTCAAAGAGTGGAACAACTCTCAACGGCCGTTTCACATGGCATTCGCGCTGTAAAAGCTCAACGGCTAATACATCAGAAGGTGCGGTTGCCATAGAGATAATGTAAGCACCGAAACTATCTGCTGGTAACTCGGCTATGACATGAAACGTGTCGAGAACATCAGCGATTTCTTCGGTTTTAGGAAGATCAGACCCGAAAAGAGGACGTTTGCCCATTAGCTCAGACAAAAGCCATTCTTGGCGACGTTCTTCAGACCAGTCTCGGTACGATCCGATATCTAAATGATTGGTGATAGCATCCAATACATCGGTGTGGCGGTCAGATTCTTGCCTTATGTCAAGTCTCACAAGAGAGAGACCAAAGGTTGAGACTTGCCTCAAGAAATCAAGAAGACTTCCATCAGCTATTGGACGGTCACCACATGCACATAGCGATCGGTAACAAAGCTCAAGCGGTTCCAAGAACTGCAACAAAAACATCGGTTTAGTACCGAATTAAAATACGGAAACTAAAGATTCTAATTTGCTTACCTCTTCCAAGTTGGTGAAAGTAGCTTCTTCAGGGACATCAGAGACACTATTGCTAAGTAATTGATGAGCGCGTTCACGTGTGTGATAAAGCTTGTCCCTTATATGACCGAGAATCACACGGTATGGCTCAGTTGGTGGAATCGACTTCCAGAACTCTACAAATCAACACAGCGAAACGTTTCAAAATCAAATCGGTTCCAAAATGTTCCAAGACGGTTTCTTTAGTTACCTATGTAATGTTTAGCAGCGTCTTTCCTCGCATTCGCGTGAAGTTCATCAGCTCGCACACGCAGCTCGTCAGTGCAACGCCACATAGACAACTAACCAAAGAAGCATGACAAAAATGAATCAATGTGAAACATACATATCGAAAAAATGAGGTTATTAAAGCCGAAATTCAAACCTCGAACATAAGATCTTCGATTTGGTTAAAGTACATAGTAGCAGCCATCATTCTAGCTAACAAGCACACATCTCTAGTGACTTCAGGTGTAACCCTTGGATTACCGTCACGATCACCGCCCATCCAAGAAGAGAATTGAATCAATGGAGCATTATACGGAACACGTTCTTCAATCCCTATGTTCTTCAGAGCCGTGTCTACACGACGAAGAAACTTAGGAACACCTTTCCAGATAGTTTCATGGAAATAACTCATTCCTGCTCTCATCTCATCTTGAGGCGTCGGTGGTGTTCTTTTGATCTCATCTGTTCGGAATGCCGCTTGAATCTACAACAAACAAAGTCACAAATTTCTCAATTACATTACATTTGAGGATTGATTTCAAACCAAGTCAATAAGAAGAAGCTATTACCTCTCTCTGTAAAGCCTCATCGAGCTCTTGCTTGTCATCAGGAGTAATATCCTTAGCATAGAGCTGAGCTAAACAGTCTCTTATCCTGAAAAAAAACACACAAAGATGAAAACTTTAACATCGAAACACCGATCCATTCCCAAAGCAAGCTCGGTTAAGTCACGAAAACGAACCTCCCGTGTTTCTGAAGCAATGATCTTCTCACAGATTGAGTAGGATGAGCAGTCAAAACCAAATCAACAGTTTGATTCTTGAGAGCATCAAAGATCTCTTCAGGTGACTTATTCAAATCACCAACAAGTTTCTTAAAAGTCTCTTCAAGATCAGATTCAGTAGTAGCAGAACTCTCGTCGACAAAATCACCTTTCTTCAACTTCTTGATCCTACGACGATACGCAATCTGAACTTCCTCAGCTAAATTAGCTAAGTTAAGCATATGTGAGAAAGCTTTAGCTATAACAATGGAATCTCCTGGGTCTAAACTCGTTAACACGCTCCCTAACTCCTCTAACTTCTTTGGTTCATGCTTCCCTTCATATTCTGCAGAATGCTCATATAACTCTTGAACCTATAAACAACAAACACCATAAGATCAAAACCTTAATCAAACCCATGATCTAGAAAATGTTAAAAGTTGAAACCTTTATACAGAATTCTCCAAACTTATCAAAGCTCTAATCAAACCCATGATCTAGAAAATGTTAAAGTTGAAACCTTTATACAGAAATCTCTAAACTTATGAAAGACCTAATCAAACCCATGATCTAAAGATGAAACCTTTACTTCAAAATCATGATCTTTTAGCAAATGGGTCAGATCGGAAAAGCTTACAGTTTCACGGAGATCTTCACCGTGCAAGTCCTGAAGAATATCAAGGAACCGATCTAGAAGCAGAGCATCATATTCAACAAGTTTATCATCTTCACTAACTTTTCCAGGAACTAATTGACGAAGATGAACATCGATTGATGCCATCTTCTCTAGCTTCCGATTCGCCATTTTTCACTGTCTGAATCCAAAAAAAAAAAAGACGAAACTTTAAAGTCAATTTAGACAATGAAATCGGAAAATTCAATGAGAAAAATATGAAACTTTAAAGTCAATTTGGACAGACCAAGATGAGAAAAATACGGAGAGAAGAAAGTAAATCTAACCAGTGAGGAAAAAGCTGTGAGATTTGGAATCAGATTCAGATTTGGAGAGTTGTGTAAGCAAAATTGGATACTGAAGCTTAGGTATATATAGAGAGAGTGATCATATCTTTATTTGATTCTCTGTGTGTGATGATTCTCTCACTTACAGTTGAATATTATGCGTTTTTTTTAATATTTATTTTCGATTTTTTTTATGTAAAATAATTTCACTGAATATTTCTCGAAAATAGAATATTCTACTAAATGAATCTAAATAGTCAATACTCAAAGTCGTTACCCAATCACATTCATTGAATACAAATTATTTTGGACATTTATATTTCATTATTTCACATGTGTCAAATATAATTTCTGATATTCTGTTTTTGTACTGAATTTTCTGATATTACAATGTTTTTTTTGTCAACTCGTAAAGATATTTCTATTTTTTTCTTTTTAAATAATCATCCATTTTCTTTTTAGACCAAGCTAGTGAATATATAGTATCAAATCTATTACCATAAGCTGTGCAATCCATATGTGAAGAAAGGTAACCACAAAGGAACAATGAAAAGTGATTCCATTTGTTGAGATTTCATACTGGTTACAGGCTTCTTTTTCCTTAGATTATAAATGTATAAGCTTAAAATCCATATTGTTAACTAAACATTATAAGAAAAAGAAATTTGGAAAAAGAAATAAATTTTCAAATAGAAAGTCTGTTGATATGACATATGGTACAACTAAGCTATCAAATAATTAATTCTATTTTTAGTATACATTTTTCCTTGTTATATCTATATTTTAACCATTTTTTTACATGGCTATTTTTTAACTCATGGCAAACCACATAAGAGCAAAAAAAACCGATAAAATTAATAATAGTAATATGAGAAATAGTTAGACGAGCTAAATGATATGCTTGAAGCATGGAAAAGTGGGGATACTCGAATGAAAGAAATAAGCTATGGAGTCGCGAAAATTTCTTGAAACTTCCGTAGAGAGTTTTAACCATTCTTCTTGCTTATCTATCATCATAAACACATTTTAGGAATCGAGATAGAGTGCCAAATGAAAAGAAGACTTCTTGGTTAGCAGGTTAGGTAAACGCTTCCAACTCTAAATGAAAAGAAGACTTCTTGGTTAGGTTTGGATTCCTAAGTCGAATATTGCCTTCCGTTCTGATCTAAACCCGGCCTAAATCATTGTTCTGATCCAAAACCCGGCCTAAACCATTGTTCTGTAACTCATTTTGTTCTTGGAATATAATTTCTAATTTTGCAAGTTATCAAATTGTTAAATAATTTGTTCTTCTCAAATTCAAGCAAGAAGCATGTGACATGCACGGAGATTGATATCAACTCTCAACCTAACTTAAACTTAAAGCGACCAAGTTTTAAACCGACCATCTACTGTTTTAATCTACTATACCGATTGAATAAAAGAGTTTTAAAACGGTAAAGAGTTTCAAAAACGTGGTCATACATTCGTGTCATGTAATTTGAGCAAAATCTAAAATGATAGTCTACGATAAATTAATAAAATTGTGATACAAAATATACGATAAAGAACTATTTGATTTCTAATAGCAATGCTATTATATTGTTATTTAGCAAAGTGACAAAGTCATACAAGTGATCTGATGTCACAGTGTATTTATATTTATTAGATAGGTCGGCTCCAATTATTCAAAAAAATGGATCTTTCTTTGCTATGAATTAGAATATTCGGATAATGTAACATGTCTTTATCTACCAAAGTCAACAAAGATGAGTGGTTGTTTCATTGTTGGAATATTCGATTGTTTAATTTCTTACTAATCTATTGCCAATTTTATCAATTTCTCGTATTTTCACCCAATTTCTTTCAAGTATTAAAAAAAAAGGAATAGACTTATAATCGAATCGAAATGATTTAGTGGTGGAAGTTTCATTCTCTTAGAGTTCGAGTCTTTCTACTTTGTTTAATAATGGTTGGCCATGATTTAGTGGTGGAGGTTTCATTCTCTTAGAGTTCGAGTCTTTCTACTTTGATTAATTATGGCTAGCCATTTATAAATGTTTCAATCGGTTAAAACATCTGGATTTCCACAAATTTCATTAAAATGATTTTAACTTTTGGCTTAGGATTTTTCGGTTGAAAATAATATATATTTAATTGGTTAGCTGATAGTTTGGTTGACGTATAAGATGATAGTTAAAGTCCATTATCACTAAGAGTTTTGAAAGAGAGGACAAGTGTGAAATCATCTTTTGTACATTTTCTAACTTTTTGCTGTTGTTGAAGGTATCCTTTTTACACTTTTTTGTTAGTGGGATGCTTCATGAAAGCAATATTGCATGGTCGTGGTTCCAAGTCACTAAAAGATAGTAGTATAGACAGAGTCGTGTGATTAATGCCGTCGAAAACCGACAAATAAACTTTTTGAGCAGAATATATAGTACATTTTAACTAAACTCAACTTGTAATGTTTTTTAAAAATGTAGTTATTTACAACAATAAAGGTAAAGAAGAATATAGCAAAGCAATATACGCAATCTTATTGAAATACCACTATACTCTATACATATACATCCTCCTCCACTTTTGAATCTAATATGTTTTTTGTAGTTGTTCTTGAAATATGAAAGATATTACAATTTGGATTTGTTGTGTGTACAAGCTATAGATGTAGAACATATACATGAATCAACACATTTGTTTTGTTTTTTTCTTCGACATGTGATGCAACAATGTCGGTCGACCTAATGTTTTGTATTCATTTCTTTTTTAGATATATTGAATATACAATTTTTTTCCCCCGTCTTGTACCTTTGGAAATTAAACTTATCTATGTAGTTATTTAGAATATCCATTTAATAATTTTTCTTATCTTAGTTCGAGTAATATTTTCCAAAGCTTAATAAATTTTAAATCTTCTTAAATTATTTCAAATTCAGATTGTTTATATTCAAGAAAGTAATTTATAAATAAATTATATATATAATGAGTAGATTATATGTTTTCGTGTTCGGATTATATATAAGTTTTCTTGAATTCTTTTTTAAACATAAATAAAAATAAAATGTATATTGATAATATCCGGTCGTTGACAAAAAAAGAAGAAGATAATATCCGGTCTAACAGAATCAAAATAGAGAGTTTAAATCAAATAGAAAATTTATTCTAAAAGAATTCAAAAGAAACTAAAAACAAATCCAATATCTATCTACCCCCAAATTCAAAGCAGCATAATCTTTTTTTCTTCCAAAGTAGGATAATCTTAGTATAATCATGATGTTAAAGAAAACACTAACTTAAATCCTTGCAAATAGACTCAAGTAAAATACCCGGAACGGAACCAAACCAAAACCAAACTGCAAACCGAATACTCGATTGTCCAGGGCTTATATACCTAACCACCACTTAGTTATCAAAAAAATATATATATACCTAACCACCACATCCTCCTCCACCACCTCCACTGTCTCCGCCGCCACCACCACATCCGCCACCATCGTTATGTCCACCGCCGCCACAACCACAACCACCGTGATGACTAGAATCAGTAAGAAGAGAAAAAGCCGTGGGATAAAACATGAAGCTACTACCATCACTTCTTGTTACACCACTGCTTCTATAGTTATTGGGCTTTTTCTCAGGCCCATTAGTGACTCTCACTTTCTTCTTTGATTTTGTTTCTTCACGTCTACCTCCGCCGTCTCCACTGCCACAGTGATGGCCGGAATCGGAGATAGTAGGGAGAGAAGAAGCAGGTGGATAAAAAATGAAGTCACTACCAATGTTGCTTGTTGATGTTACTACACCATTGCTTCTATGGTTATTGGGCTTTTGCGTAAGCCCATTAGTGACTGTCTCTTCCTTTTTCCCAAGACAAAACTTCGATAAAACAACCGCAAGAACGAAACCACCACAAGCTATTAAGACAATAGCATAATTTTCCATGATCTCTCTATCTTTTTCTCTGCAAATGAGGAATCAGAATCGTATAAACTTATCACGTTTTTGTTTATTTGATGAAACGTTTTATTTTGTTTAAAGCTATATATGCAACCGTATTTATTACAGTCATTATCTATTTAAACTATGATAAGGCGTTTTAGCAAGAAGCTTCGTTAAGTTTATCCAAAAACAGAAAGTAAATATATGAAACAAGTTTGATACTATTAAGATTTGGTAACAAATCTCCTAAATATTTTAAAGAAGTATTCTTTTGTTATTTGTTCAGATATTAGTGTGCATATTGTTATGTAAATCTCATTTATTGTGTAACTATTTTGGCCCCATAGTCTCGTAATATACTACATCAGTCCTCAAGGGGATTTCATTGGGTTATTATGAATTAACTTTTTTTCGTTCTTTATTAGAAAATACAAAAGGAATGAAGTTGTGTCTTGGACATATATATCGAAATCAAAAAGAGGAAACGGTGCAAAACAAAACACAAACTCATTATGGGGCCAATTAGTGATAATTATTAGATTTGTCTTGTAATTATATCAGTTAGCATCCTTGGTGAGATGGGTTAAAATTTAAAAGGAAGCAAAGTAAGACATGTTAAGCTAAAGCGAGAGCAAAAAGTTAACGAGTTACAACTTTCATGTTTTTGATCAGGCAAAACATGATCGAAATATCAAATCTCTTGTTTTTTTTAAGTCAAATCTCTACAACTACAAACATTATTAAAAATATAAAAAAATAAAAAAGGTTGGGCTACTAGCTAGTTTCTACATAGAGAAACAAAAACCACAAGTAAATTCTCTTTATTGTAAGGGAATAAAACTCGCTTTACCTCTTGCATGCGAGTTATAAGTTTTAGTCAATAACCTCCAAATCAAAGAAAAAAAACATTGGCTATGAATGGTAAACTCTATAGAGGAAAAGAAAAGAAAAAATAAGAAGAAAAGAAAAAAGTACTTTTAGAAGAAAAGTAATTCTACCAAGTATTTTAAATGGAAATTTTTCTACTTTTTAGTTACTTTTCATTACTTTTGGAAAAAAAATTTCTACTATCATTTTCTTCTTGATTGGTAAAACTAGAGAATAATTATATTTCTTTTCTTTTCTTTTTTTCTATAGATGTAAAACAATCATACCCATTATTTAAATTCTTACTCTGTTTTAAGCATATGTTCATTATATTGTAGAAAATAGAAATTCATATGTTAACGGTCTATAATGTGAATTGCACCCAAAAAAATCACCATCGAAACAGAAAAAAAATAAGAATACTAAATCCAATTAGTAAGAAATAATAATAATTTAAAAAATCCACTCAAACCAAAACCACCACAAGTCCACAACTACTATCACCGAGTTGTCGTCATCACTGCCGCCGTCACCACCACCACCACCGTGCCTCCAGTATCACCCACCACCACTATTACTGGCTTTACCGCCACCTCCTTCAACACCGACATCGTGAGGATAGTCTGGGTCCATGCACGCCAATATGTTAACTATATTATTGTAGAAATTTCATATGTTAGCCGTTTCTAATCCGAATTACACAAAACATTCACTATTTAAACAGTAAAATAAGATTAAATCCAACTAGTAATAAGTAATTAAAAGGAAAAAAATAAACAATAATAGAAAAAATAATCTTAAAATAAAAATCCTCTCAAACTATATACATCTAAGTAGAGATCGTTATACTGTACATAACAAACCAAAAACCACCACCACAAGTCCTCAACAACAAAATTACTGATTTCTCTCGATATTGCATTGTTCAAATACGCGAAATTAGCTGGTTGTTACTAAGAAGGTCGTTAAAAAAAAGCACATAAGTAAATAAGAGATAAAATTTGATTTTGGTTCTTCAAATTACAATATTTTTTTTTTTTTTTGCTTACTTAGAAATAATTATGTGCTTCACCTTTTACATACCCTTGTTCTTTACACTTACACAAGGTTACATCAAAACATTAACATTTTGCAAAGACGATTTGACCCCTCTTCCTCTTCACTCGCAGGCAAGTTTAGTGCCGAAACTTGTGAGACAAATAGCAAAAGCTTGAAAAGCAGAGAGAGGCTGTCTATAATCCATTGTGAATGTGTCATCTCCAACTTTACCAAACTGAAGTAGCACTGTCTCTTCATCGCCTTTACCGCTCGGTTGACTCTGGTCAACGGTTGCAACCAGCTGGAAGTTCTTGACAGAAGCAACGGTTACTCGTCCATGGAAGTTTAGACACCAGCATTGTAACTGCTCGTGCCATCTCGGTGCTTTGTTCTTTAGTATTGTGAAACCTGAACCGTCTTTGTTGGGTTTTTTCATCATCTTGGTTACATCGAATGGCTTTTGGTCCGCTGATGATGATGAGGACGCGCATCGGAGCGTGCTTACCATTCTTCTTGGACCTCTTGATTTCAAGAGGTTGAATTTATAAGAAACATGACCAACTTCAAAGTTTCCTGCTGGAACTTGCGGACTAATCTGCTTCGATGCAAATCTACGACTTGCTTTACCGTTTGATGGTTTTGCTCCGTTATGTGGCGGTTGACTATCATATACTGTAAAGTTGGTCCCAAGAAAATCAGATCTGCACAAAGTTAAACAAACATCTTTAAGCACAACAATCGCAAAAAAGGATATTCCGTGTTTGCACGTATTTTGATACCTTAATTTCCCAACGTATGCATTACTTCCTTGCGAGAAATCATCAGCATCAAGTGATATGATGTACTCAATGTAAGCACCAGTCCTGAACCTCCGTGCCGCAAGAAGGAACTTTCCCTTATCAGTGAATGCTGCTGAACAGAAAATACAAACCCAAAATTAATCGAAAACTACTTAAACTTGTTCCAAACAAAGAACAAATTACCGAAAATTCACCGCTTATGTAATTTCTTTTTATCTAACCACAAGATTGTATAAACTAAAACTTCAAAATCTGCTATTGCAGATAAGACTTATTAATGACAATTGGTTATTGTGTTCTTTCAGTGACCACTCAAAAGATATTAATTGGTGAAAGACTTGAGACAACACAAAACTACATACCTAGGAAAGAAGTCACCTATTCAAATCCTTTTCACACTTTAAAAACCTACCTAGACTTTTCACAAAGTCCTCTTTTTTTTTTCTTCCAATTTTGACTGATTCAACCATCTCTAATTCAGCTAATGAACAGAAGAATCACTTACATGGTGTTAGAGCAAGATACAAGTAAAAAGTTGATGTCTTCTTGTTCCTCTTTATCAAACACTGATTTGAAAAGTCTCTTGGACCTGGCTGCATCTCAAAAGAAACTAAGAAACCTCAGTTCCCAAATCAAATGTACAAATGTAATCAAATAGCATACTTTTTGAGATGGGTTCAAAGGAAAAGCAAATTCAAAACAATAACAATTACAGAAACATGATCAAAGCAATCAAATTGATCAGCTCCTTAGTTCCTTAGTTTTCATTGTTCATACTTCATACCCAAATTTTGAGACTTGAATGTATAAATGTAATCAAATAACATACTTGTTAAGATGGGTTCAAAGGAAAATCAACTCAAAACATATATAAACCTAAATCAAGAACAAAAAACAACTTTCCAATTACAGTAACAAAGCAATCAAAAATTGATCAATTCCTTAGCTAAAAAAACTCAATACTATAGATTTTCACTGTTCATACCCAAATTTGCATATGTCTCTAATGTGAAGACATCATCTAAATCGATTCCTAATCAGATAACACACGAAATCACCAAAAGTGTTCAAAAAATTCCAAAATCCAAATTGGGAAATTTGGAAAACGAAACCCTACCAATTTAAGGCAAGAAGGGAAAGTAATTTTGCCGGAGTTGTTATTAATCGGAGATCTAACAATATCCTGAGTAATCTCTCTCCATTTCTTCGAAACGCAAGCGCAAGTGACTACATCACGACGTTGAGGCCATCGATCTTCTGTATCCTCCACGCGACGTACGATCTCTGTCAATAGCTCAGGGAGCATCGCCGACCATGACTCCGCCGTATCGGACGACGACGACGGTGGAGGAAACGTCATCGGGTTTTTTTCCGGTGACGTTTCTCCTCCTTGATCTCTGAATGAAATCGAGAGCCTCCGTGAAAGGAGGGACCTAGACAAAGGCATTTGTGAAGAGAGGGAAGTTTCGATCTGGAAATAGAGGAGAGAGAGAGGGAAGAGAGAGAAAGGATGAGATTGGTTTTGGGGAAATCTGAGGAAGAAGAAGAAGAAGAAGACGAACGTGCGAAATCTGGTGTTAAAGTGACGGAGCTGTGATGTATGAGTAGGTGACAGGTAGTTTACACGTGCGAATATCTTTAATGTGAGACGTGTATGTTTATGATTGGTGGGAAAGTGGAATCTGAGATTTATATTAGGGAATTTTAAGCAAAAACCGACAGAGATTTATTTGATTCCTTCTGAATAAAATCTGTAAAATCTGTAACTATTAATTAATCAATTACCTTAAAAGCTCTAAAATTTGGTAATTGTTTTTTTTTTAATTGTTAATGAATTTGACCATATGTTTACATAAACATTTAATTCTACAGGATTTCGTCAACAACACAAAACAACTTTTTTTTTTTTTTTTATTTAAAAAATTTGAATGATTAATTATAATTTGCTTTTGGAGATGATTTCTTTAAGGGTAATTAGCATGAATATTACCTTTTTCCTATATAATTAAGTATCTAACATGACTTAATTTATAATTAGATATCTAACATTAGTCATACCTAAAATGATAATTATACCCTTAATTTCTTAATAAGATTTTATCTTTAAAATAAAATAAAATAAAATACTACATTTTTTTACCTAGCCTCATAAATACCCAAAATTAAAAAAAAAACTTTTGACCTTTTCTTTTGCCGTCTTCTTCTTTCTCCTTCTTCTTCCAATTTTGAGATCATCTCTTTTTCCTCTAATCTTTCCATTACATGTTTCTTTAATCTCTAATTCCAGAACCATGAAGAGAACCAAGTATTTATCTCAGTTATTTCATTCGTCGATTTCATCACTTCTTCTCTCCGACTTTCTCGTCGATTTCTTCTCTCCGATTTCTTTGTAAGATTTTTCATTATTAATTCTGAAGACTATGGTATGTGAATCGTATACAAACGGTATGATTATTATGTTTTAAAGTTTTTGTTTTTAAAACACTATAGATTGTTATCAAACAAACGTCTTACACAGTTATGTATACCTTGTTATATCCAAATAATTGGTATAGTTTACATAACAAAATTTTAAATCTTGATGAACACTATATTCTATATAGTGAACTATCTTTGATTCATTTATTAAAATGATAGCTAACTATTCGTAGTGAACTATATTAACAATTATATTTTTTCTATAGTGAACTATATTAAAATTTAAGATTCTAAACTACATTATATATTTTGAAAAAGTGAACTAAAGTCTTATTAAATAGTCAACTACATAATATAGTGAACTAAAGTATTCTCAAATAGTTCACTATATTAATACTAATATAGTAAACTATCTTAATATAGTGAACTACAGTATTTTTAAATAGTCAACTACATTAATACTAATATTATTAAATATTTCACTATTTCCGCTAACTAAAACAACATAGAAAGACAACTAATATAGTCAACTATACGCACTCTTCTTTATGCTTAGAGACTTGAATGTGTTTCTACAAGATTCATGGTGGAGATTGTTTTTCCTGTCAAATAAAATATTTTTACTGTGCCGACATAATGTAAAACAAATTTTTAGTGATTTTAACTAATTTTAATTATATAGTCATTTATATAGTCATTAAGAGTATTTTAGTCACTTTTTATTGGTGGATGTTAGATACCTAATTTCTAATTAGGTCATGTTAGATACTTAATTAGTGGCTCCTAAACTATTATACACCTAATTAACCCTTATTTTAATTGCCATTTCTTTAATTAAAATTGTTGTACAAGTAATAAATAAATTATGGGGAAAACGTACTAATTCCCCCTCAAAAATTTTATATCCTCCCGAATAGACCCAAAAATTTTGGCTCGTAATATTTACCTACATAATAAAAGTTTAACGTCTGTTTCACCCTGATTTTAGGTTTTCTACTCTATTTCACCACCAATAAGAGGTATACTCAGTTTTCCCCCCTAATTCGTTTAAACTTGGTTTACTGTAGACCAAGATTCAATTATTCAAAACAAAACCATGTGTAACCGTTTAATGACCCGATTACGGAACAGTAAATCGGAATCAACCTGATTGTGAAACAGTAAACCGAATTTTGACCACCCGGAAACTTTTCTCTTTTGTCGAGCAAAACCCCAAAAATCTCCCAATTCATATCTACACACTTGTGAAGAACACTAAATTTCCCAAATTCCATATCCCAAAATCTAACCATAAATCTCACATAGTTTCGTCAATGGAAGATGAATTGGTTTTGAGGCCTCCTTTACCCAAAATTAAAAATCCCCAAATCTGAAAAAATATTCTTTCTCCTATGCTCGTTCGATACTCTGATAATTAAACCCAGACATTAGACTCTTTTTCCTTCTCTTAGGTTTACAATCTACGTTATCGCATGTTTCTGGAATTACATGTTTCTTCTTTGATCTTCACCACGATTCTTGTGTCTAAATGGATTAACAAAATATAAACTCCGACTCAGAAATTGTTGATGGATGAACAAAGCATAAACTTTGATTTGGGAAAATGGAGTTAGGGTTAACAAAGCGTAGATTGGATTAGCAAAGCATAAGCTTCGGCGGTCAACAACTTTAACAACACCACTTCTAATTTTGATTTTGACTAAATTTCAAAGCTTCGTAATGGAAGCTATGTGGCAAAACCTTAGTAAGCAAAATTTGAAATCCGGCGAAATCGTGAGTTTAAAGTATGGAATTGAGAACAAAATTTTGGGTCAAAACCAGTTTGTTGATGAAGAGGGTAATAAGAAGAGGTGCTTAGTTTCAGACAATGAATATGAATGTTTCTCATTCTCCAGAGAAATTCCAAATTGGGTGAAGAAGATGAAGTATCTTATAAAAAAATGTTTAAATTGAATTCTGGGTTTTGATTTCAAGTTTTTTTTTAATACGGGTCGGTCGGATCGGGTTTTAATTTCAATTGGGTTTCCAGTTTGGTCCAATCATTGGTTTAACTGATTTATGATATGGTTATGATATAAACCGACAAAATCGACAATTAGGGGGAAATAAGTTTTGGGTCTATCTGAGAGGATATAAAACTTTCGAGGGGGAATTAGTACGTTTTCCCTAAATTATGGGATATATGACGTGGTAAGACAAAAAAAAATCCTTAGAACATGGTATATAATCAATGTTCAACAGTGCCTAAGAATTGTATTGAAAAAACTCTGAAAAATACCTCGACTTAATTATACCTAGAAAAAATCTCAGACTTTTTTATGTTGCCAAAAAAAATACATCAACTAAATAACTTTGTTTTTTTAATACCTAAATTTTCAAAATTCAGAGGTTTTACACTCGCCGATTAACAGAACTTAACATCCGCTTATGGAAATAAAACGGCTTTAGTGTAATTAAAAACGTGTTAACGAAAACACTCTTTCACTTTTACCCTAAATCGATTTGGGCAATAAAAATCCTAATTTCATCCCTAATTTCATTTGTGCTCTTTATGTCAAACGAAATATGACCAAAATCGAACTCAAAATACAAAAAGAACCTATGTTCTCAACAAACAGAAGTTAACATTTTGTTGAAATTCCAAAACCTCAAACCGTAAACTCAATTCCAGAACAAAATACCTCATATTTTTATTGTAGTCTCACGTCTCACACACAACCTTATATTATATGCTTTTGATTCCGACAATGACAATCATCTTCATAGTTTTGAGTTTGATTTTGAGTGTCAATTTCGTTTGGTGGTATCGATTTCGTTTGAGAGAAAGAGAAGAAATGAAATTAGGGATGAAATTAGGGATGAAATTAGGATTTTTATTGCCCAAATCGATTTGGGGGAAAAGTGAAAGAGTGTTTTCGTTAACACGTTGTAAATTACACTAACATCGTTTTATTCCCGTAAACAAATGTGAACTTATGTTAATCGGCGAGTGTAAAACCTCCGAATTTTGAAAATTCAGGTATTAAAAGAACAAATTTATTTAGTTGAGATATTTTTTTGGCAAAGCAAAAAATTGGAGATTTTTTCTAGAATAAATAACTAAGTTGAGGTATTTTTCGGGTTTTTACCAAATAGTATTGACTATTCAGAAAATCAAGTACAAGTTACAGGACCACACAAAGAGGTAGGTTCATTTTGATTCTACATAATGATTTTTTACCGAACCTAGCGTAATATATAAGGTTAAATGAAAACAGCAGCGTAAGCAGAGATTTGGATCATGTTTCCAAGAGCGCTTCAGTTGATGGCTTTTAAAACAAAAGGTGTGTGTTTCTGTCCTTCCGGTAGAAAGGCTAACAGGAAACAAGGTTGCTGTTTGCTATAGCCTGTGACTTAATTACAGGAAACAAGCTCACTTTCCTGTCTTTATTTTTCTTGTAATTTAACAAATTGAGCAGTGTCTTTTCTTTTTTACTTACTAAGACAAGAATATCTGGATAAAAACCAAGAGTCACTTAATGGCTGTGGCCCTTAGGCTTCCACCAAGCCCAGTTCCCAACGCTTGAACTTGATCGCCGGCGAGTCGCTGGAGATGTCGAACGGACCCGAGTTTGAACTGTTCTGTCTTGCTGGCCGTATCTCCTCTTTAGGTCCTGGTGTCGCAGGAGAGAAAAACGACCGGTCTGCCCAAATAAGTCAACTTGATTTGGAGATACTTAAACAACTTTAGGCTTTGGAATCACAAGAAGCACTAATAACTAGGCATTTTTCTCCCTCTTGCTCCATCATCTGACACCTCTTGCCCATCTTCTGGTATGCTGCTCCATTTTCTCGTTAAACTTTGCTTGCATACCCTCACATATCTGACGACACTGCGCAACAACTCTATTCATCTTGTACTGCATCTCTATGTCCCTTTGGGCAATGTAAAGCATTACACTTCGGTATGCACTCTTCATCAATGGAATTCAGTTAAGGAAAAGACAAGGAGGATCATTGAACCTTAAACTGTAATAGCAACTTTTACAGATGCAAAAGACTCAGTCAGTTGATGAAAAATGTTATACCACTTAAGTTGATGATAAAAGCTTTACAAAATGTTACTAGTGCAAAAGACACAGTCAGATGATGGAAAACGTTATAGCATTTGAGTTGAGATTTCAAATATAGAGGGGCTTTTTTTCACTTGAAGGACATAACTGCAAGTTGCAACTGACAAATTCTACTGAGTGAAAAGGATACGTATTTGTGGAGAAATTCCAGCCATCGCCATCTGATAACCAAGGTAAGCAAATGAGGAGATGTAAGATGGTAATACTGGAAAAGAAGAAAAGTTAAAGAAATATTGCATACTCCAGCTCAACCACTTACATTTATCCATTCTTCATTTGGATTGGTATCCACAGGCTTCATTAAACTAAAAAAGATAAAAACAAACTGTCAAGTCCAAAGTAAGGCGACTAGAGCTAAACCGAACCTAGGTAAGTAGCTTAGGGAAGTTTTTACCTCTTGGAGAGTACTTGATCACAAATGGGACATGCCCCATCATCAGTACCTTTTCATGGTGTTAAGGTCATCTTATTCAAGCTCAAAAGTATTTTATTCATCAAGAACACAGAAAACGCACAAAAGCAAAAGTAGAAGTGTAAATTGGATACATAATTTGTGAACTATTCTACTGCACAGAAGCCGAAATTAGGGTTTATACACCACAACATTTGGATGCTTGTAACTTGAAAATTGACACAAACATTCGAAATTGGGAAGAGATTTTGGTCTAGAAACGAAATTAAAGCGATGAATTCGAAAAATCTATGAGCGAAATCGAAGAAGCTTACCTACGAATCTGAGAGAGAGAGAGAGAGCGAGGAAGAAGAAAATAATCGGCGATTGCAATCCGAAGAAGATCACCGTAACAACCACCGGAGAATCACGAATCGAAGAAGAAGCAGATCCAAAGTCGAGAGATGGATCGTTTACCTCTCACAGATTTGATTTCAATGTCGGCGATGATTTGAAATTTCCCAAAATTGAAAATTTCTTTAACTTGTCGAGAAACTCTTTCGCCAAGGCCATTGTCAATAACTGTTTTTTGCTTGGTTTCATTCGTTCGTCGGCGTTGGTCGGCGGTTTCCCTTTACACATCTCGATCTGATCCAACAGATTCCCTTTTTCAGTTTGCATTCTCGAGACTACATGCATCCGTCGTTTTTCCGTTTCTTCTAGATCCCCCTTCGTCCCAAAGCGACAACATTTTCGGCATCGGATATGTATGGCAAATCTGATAACTTATTTGTGTTGTGGGGGATTTATTTTCTCATGGTGTGTTTCGCCACAAAAATGAAGACGCATTTGTTGATCGGAGTGGTAATGGGATTGGTTTCTATGGTAATGGAAGCGTTAACATTAGCCATTAACCGGAAAAGGAATTTACGTCTTAGGGTATTTTCGTGAAAAAGAAATCAAATTCTAAGGATCGTGTCTCGGGTAATGGAGAAGGCCATCATCACTTCTTCTCATTACTTGAGGAGAGAACCGAGGTTTTTGATGAGGATCTCGTCGGTATCTTCGAAGATGTTTGGATCTTTGAGGCTTATTTCAATTCTCTCCTTCGTCACTTACATCGCCCCGATATATGGTTGGGCATATGAACATCATAGATCAAGCGGTAAATCTGATTTTCAGAGGAATAACAACGACTAGTCTTGTTTTATTTATGTGAGTTCTCGTTCAAATTGACTTGGTTCATTGTAACCGTTTCCTCTCTCATGGTAGAGCGTTTATTCTCCGGCGACGATATCGTCTCCGATGCGATAGTTTAAAATCGTCAATGTAAAACATAGTTTGTATATATCGGTTGTGGTGGAATTCCCTAGTTTAGAGGATACATATCGACAAATCATCTTTGAAAGGGAATCCCAACAACTTATCGATCTCATTCATGGCCGAACAAAGAACATAGCTATAGATAATCTAATAAATGACATGAATTATTGGATTATTCGTTTTGCAGGTGTTCATATAGTCCATATCGGACGCCGTTCAAATGCCATAGCCGATAAGATATCGTCCTTTCACAATTTTTTTCTTGTTGTATTTATAATAACCCTCCATATTCTATACAACATCTACTCTTTTGAGTATGTAATGCTTTCAAGATCAATAAAATAGACGTTTAAAAAAAAACTCATAAACGGCGTCGCTTTCGTGAGCAAGGTAAATAGTATATAGTACGCTTCTGTGGTCAGGTTAATTGGGATATATATTCCTAAAATTTCCCAATCATTCGCTTCATTTTTCCTTTAAGAATGATTAATATCTTCAAAATGAAACAAGTTTTCTCCAATCATTTTTTACTTCAAAAAGGATATTCCAAAACATATCTCATCCAAACATATATGAAAACATATCTCATTCTCCAATCATTTGGAAAATGTTTTCTCAAGAGGCACATTTATGGTAATTGTTGGAGAAAGTTTCTAATAGATTTCTTTGTATCCCAAATAAGTTTCAACATCTTTAAATTATCAAGTTACATTCTCTAATAATTAATTATTTCTGTTATTGTTTCATTGTCAGAAACTTACGAACAGACAACCTCCATACTCGAAGACGCTATGATGAATATATTCCATAGTGATAACCCTCTTTGCAACTTTCTCCTAATTATAGGGGACGAGGATTTCGACGTTTTTGTGAGGACACTTCAAATTTGTCGTATTTTAGACATCCAATTTTGATAAATAGTAGTTTGTACAAATTTGACACAAATGGTAATTTCAAGAAAATTATCATTCATCTTCCCACTCTTATTGTAAGAAAAGAATACTCCAATCTCTTATGATTTTGAAACTTTTGTGAGAACACTCAAATACTTGGATGTTGATGTTTACTTGACAAAACCTTCAAAATGTAATTCATTTGATAAGAACCATGACATTGTTTTTCACTGGGATTACGACAAGGCCCGGTTACCCAAGAACACCACAGTTAGCGATACAATTGTCAACATCACTCGATCCCTCAAAGCCTATGACCCACTCAAGTTTATCCATCGTTTGGTTGTGTACGGTGATTTGTCGAATTACAAAGGTGGTCCTAAAGCTTTTAAGTCTGAACTTAAGGCTTTATATGAGGCAAACAACGTGGTTTTGGAGTTCAAACATTTCCCTCAGAGATTTCCTTATTGTTCAAACAACTATTATTAAGATGAATATTTTGATGATTTTTCCACTAAAATTTCTTTTTTGTTTTGTTTTTATACCTTGCGCCACATTGTCGTGCAAGGTATACCTTGCACAATATGTGTACAGTCAAAAGATGAGTTTGTCCCATGAACAGCTGAAACATGATCTAGCGACAATCACCGATTGATCCCAGGAACAACAGTCCGCCATACCACGTTGTCGTGGTGAGTTTCAATGCGCAATGGGTGACGACAATTGAAGGGTTGAACGAGACGGGTGTTATAGTCCATGTAGCTTGCTCGAGAGGTGCGCACCCCAGACTCAAGGAAGTTGGATATATACAATGGGATTGGAACAACCTTATCACCGGATACAAGTTTGCATTCACAATGTTGTATTAGTTTAGAGGTGTATCATCCGTCAACTTCTACTTCTCTTGTGGTTATTTAGTCAGTGACTAATTAACATATATTCCATTTAAAATTATCGTAGTTAAGGTGTGCACTATCTTAAAATTATGATCCATGAAATTCGTAGTTAGTATCGATTAGCACTTTTTGTAAGGTTCTTGATTCTCTCCAACCGTTATCTAAATGTGGTGACTTATTTCGTTAAATATTTTGGTTGGATAAAAACCTGTGAGTTCATGTTCCCACAACTAGAGATCCACTCCGCATGATCACTAGACACAATCTTTTTTCGTTTTTTTTTAATTTGCATAATTTAATAGAATTCTTGGGTATTTAGCTAATTCAACACATAATATTAATCATAACCACATTCAGTTCATATTATAATTTTTTTGAATGATAATTAAATAAAATTATGAATATGTCACTAATATTAACTGTATCCTGATCATCATATAACCGTAATTGTATTTAACCGTAACTGTAATAACCGGAACCGTATTAACCGTAACCATTTTACCCGTATATTAAATGGTTAAGGTTAAGGTTAACATAAATTTGTAACCGTAACCGGTGGTTAATAAACCGTAACTCTAATAACCGTAACCGTGGTCATGCCTACCCTTCTCAACTATTTCATTTCCATCTTTCAAAAAGTAAAATAATTTAGGTTAACGATCATAGTGAATAAAACATTGTCCTTTTTTTCTTGCATACCATGATTTAAAGTTTTGAAAGCAATTATTTATTTCTACCCTTGATAGATATATGGTCTTATGAGTTTTATTGTGATAAACTAGTAAGACAAAGATTGAAATAGCTCAAATGAGCTTTATTGTGCATAAAACATCTAGTCGGCTAGTCTCTAGACTTTTCCTTAGCATGATTCTAGGTGGGTGTTAAGTAATTTTTTAATGATAAATTGTATAGTAGTAAAAATTAGAACCCTAAAATTAGCACCGGTTGTTAAGTTTTTAACAACCCAAAACATTATTATATTTATTTAAGTCCACTAACATCTCTCTAAAACCTATCAATAATCATGATAATATTTCGTCTTCCTCAAGGTATGCAAGCTCTAAACGACGTTACTTTTTGTGTTTAAGCTTAATGTATATATGAACTAAACGACGTTGTTTTGAGTTTACCAAGTAACACTCCTTTATCAAAGTTTATTCATGTTCATTGTTCGTCTTCAATAGACACAATAAGCTTATAAAATCATATATTCAAATGCGGCAAGCTTTTATTTTCATGATTGTAACCACTCATAACAAGATATACACAAAATCAGATTCCAGTCTTCAAAATGCAAAATGAAGAATCCTTAAGGAAATGAGAACCAAGAAGAAGAAAAATCTCTTCTTTTTTTTGCACTCTCTTCTACAAAACACAAACACAAACACAAAAACACTAAAGTTTGTTCCAATCTTTAAGCATTGCGATTCCAGCTCGGTGGAACGCGGTCTGAAGTGATGGGAGTGGGAATAGTATTAGGAGGAATGCTTTTGATGTCAATGTTAAGAGGATATAACCGATATTCGATATCCAATTCTCTACAAGATTTACCAATCTCTTCAAGTAATTGACCTCTCCTCACATATCTCTCTCCCATATCTTGATGATTCATTTTATGCGTTGGCCACATTGCGATCTTCACACTGTTCAATCCACACATATCTCTAAACACAATCATCGGCGATGGGTGCCAATGATCCTTCTTGTTATCTACATAGCTACATAAAACCCAAAACACACAAAAACATTTGAATATGATTCATAAATTTTTTAACGTTGGATTTATCATTTATTACAAGTTATGAGAACTATTACAAAGACGATTCTACCACGGACAATTCATATTAGACAAAAAATAATAATTCATATTTAGGATTTAGAGATTCTAACCATAGTATCCTCTGTTTCAAGGCGGTTATCTTTTCTGGTGGAGTTGCTATATGGACAAAGAACTCAATAGCATCTTGCATATCGGGACTCCGGTAATAGTTAGCAATCGGTTTGTTTCCGAGAAGACTGTTCGGGTACACAATCTTCTGATTATTGAATCGAAGAAAGACAGTAGTCAAAATGTTCATTTCTTCCACAACCAACTACACATACAAAACAAAAACAGAGGATTAACTCTTCATTTATGTAAATGCAAAAGCAAATAAATTCAAAAGACAAACCTAGACACCGTCTATTTCACACCGATCACCGACATCAAACGGATGCATAACAAAGACGAAAATGACAGCTTCAAAGATGGTTTTGCATGAATTTCCAAACACAAAGACTACAAGAAGAAGCTGAGAGCTAAGTACAAGCAAGAACTTAGTTGTAGCGATTCCGAGTATGAGTAGCCAGATGATTATGATCACAATGCTGACCAAAACATCAACGATTCGATGAAGCCTGTTCACTGCTGTTTTCGTATCGTTTAAAGTTAAAGCTAATGCTCTTCTCTCTCTAAACGCATTAACCTAGAGAAAATATTTCAAGAATTTATCATACGAAATAACGATTTTTCGAGATTTGAATAAAAAAAACAAAACACTTACCACCCAATTCTTTAAACAAGATTTGCTAATTTTGTGACTCTCCGAAGCTCCTTCGAAGAGACTCATTGCTCTTTCCCACTCATCTTCGTATAGAAAACGCAGAAAGTCTTCGATATATATGTACCTAAAAACCCGAAAAATCCTCTGTTTTAAAAATCTTGATCTTATAAAACATTTGTTTCATTATGTCATAATATAAATACCTGGACCCAGGCTCAGCAACATTCTGAAAAATCTTCCTCGCAGCGAGTTTTGCTTCTAATTCGCTTCGTATC
Source organism: Draba incana (assembly GCA_963576765.1). NCBI lineage: Eukaryota > Viridiplantae > Streptophyta > Magnoliopsida > Brassicales > Brassicaceae > Draba > Draba incana. Next base: position 49,543,442 of record OY755204.1, read on the forward strand.
TGTGTGGCTTTATCGTCTTCTTGAGTCGTCGTGTCTTGTATCTGTTCATCTAAAGTAGAAAGAGTTCCTTTTCTTATTAGATTCATCAATCTCTTCATTTTCCAAGCCGAAACGTTTTTCGTGTTCATTCTTTGCAAATGATCGATCCTAATCCCATCGTTTTCTCCTTCTTTCTTCGACCCACACCACGAAAGCACCGGAGTTTTCCCTATTCTTCCGCTCCCAATGGTTACTTTTGGCGCCATTGGACCAGTAGGAGATAGCTTAGCTCCAGCTAACTCTAGTCTCTTTACATCGCTCGCTATTTTCTCTTCTTCGATATGAATCTCGACTCGAGGAGGTCCCGAGAGAGTTTCAATAACGTATTGAGTAAACAACGATTCTTGAATCCGATCGAAGTAAGTACTCATATGGAAAGAAGAAGCAAGAACTTTAACAAGTAAAGTTTTTATGAGCCAAATGATAACACCAACTAGTAAACATACCAACACTTTAGTCACATACTGAAGAACCGTACTTCGAGTCTCTCTTTCGACTTTCTTGTTGAACAAGAAATGCCATAGACAATTCTGTACCGCCTTTCGAATCCCGTATACGAAATACAAAACTCTTTTCCTCAAAAGGAAATTGCTTTCGACGAAATAGACGAATATCTTCACTATCCAACTTGAAACCAATCTACAACAAATCAACACAAGAACCATAACTTCCCATTTCCATAAATCTAGGTTCCATAGTTTCTTGTGCCGCAAGAAAGGTATCACTAGGCTACAAATCAAACCAGCAATGATCAGAATCAGAAAAAACCATTCCATAAAACCCCAAATGCATAGTTTATCCTTGTTGTAACCTTCCGGTAAATCCTCTTCCGAAAACGGATCTTCCTCTTCTTCCAAATCTCCTTGAATCGGAGTCCCCGATTTCGGACTTTTACCCGTAAACCCGGGTTTTAAATTCCCGGATTTCAGAATCCGGCCCGAAAACATTTCCGGATAAGACGGAGTTGGAGGATCCATCAATCTAGACCTTGTCCTTGTCCTCATCAAAGTCTTAGTCCTCATTGTTGATCTATGAGAGCTACACTTCACAACCTCTGATCCATCTACTTTGTTTTCTTCTTCTTCACTACTATCACTATCTTTATTAGACGGAGACAGAGTAAATCTGTTCTGTCTCCGTCTAATCGCCGTTGCGGGTGAAGCAGCACCAGAAACAACCGGTACCGTGTTGTTTTGAAGCTCAGGCATGTTTGGTTCCATACTTCCATGTCTAGAGAGATTTCATCACCGGAAGCTTTTTGTTTGTTGAGAAACTGAGTTATGAGTTTCGACGGTGGATCCGGTGATTCCTCCGACGTCGGTTTCTCATCCATCCGCCGTGTAAACTCGAAACTTCCGTCGTCTTTTTCGGGTTTATTGGTTTTTTCACCGTTCCAAAATCTATAGCTTGATTCTCTCCAAATCTTTCCTCCATCTCCATTGTTGCTTGGCTCATTTTCCTCCATCTCCATTGATCTTAACAATGAAATCTCTCCGTTGATCACTTGAATCAACGGCCATTATTGAATAAAGTTTTGGTAACAATGTAATGGATTTGATCAAATAAAAAGTTTTGTATTATTTTGATGAGAAAGAGGAAGAAGAAAAGTTGATTCTTGATTTTTCAACATGTAAGGGTCTTGATGATATTTATATGGATTTACATTAGATTTTGTTTGATAATGTTGAAACCATGTGATAGGTAATAATCTTGTTGGGGCTAAAATACAATGAATATAAACATGGAGTCATGGACCAGGTTGATATATATCATTTTCGTTTTTCCGCTTATGAATAAAAAAAACATTTCACTAATACCAACTCATTTTTGTAATACCAGTGCATAGACTCGTGTCTTGCTCCTACTTCTTAAAGTGTAAGAAAATACATTATTAAAATTTCAAAAAAATACGGAATTAAAAGTCAAAAGTACACATTTAAAAAAAAAATTGTAAGCAAACACACACTGCTCAAGAAAAATGGAGGCCATGTTTAATTGTTCAATGTTCAGAAACGAAGCAGTTGAACAAGTAATAAAAATTGTTGTACAAGTAATAAATAAATTATGGGATATATGACGTGGTAAGATCTTACGGTGTAGAAGTTGATATGTATTAATTTAATGGTATATGAGTCAGACACATGGTTGGCTAAGGTTCGGTCTGCTTAATAGTTTTGTATTTTTGTTGTTGTGAGGCGTATACGAATAAGAAAAAGAGAACCTAACCCAAAACAAAATGGAAAACGACACGAAAGTGACACGTTGGTGATGAAAACGGCGCGATGACTATGATACAAATTTGTAGCTAACGTGAACCGACACGGGCAACCAGATAGGTCACATAAAGAATTTGTTTTTCTATATCTTTTAATTTTCTAATAATATCTATAAAATATATATTACGTAATTGTTACTGGCCAGATTAGAGAATATTGATGTATTCATATTTTTATCTCTTAAAATATAAATGCATGATCAGATGAAAACACTTTGATACATGTGACGATAAAAAAGGTTCTTTGATGCATGTGAACTATAGATTTCCGAGATATTTGTTGGAGAAGTGAAAGATCATTACTTCGTGTAGGATGTTCACATCCTCGAAAAAAAAATTGTTATACTAAATCATCCCATAACTATACTTACTATTTACTTATTTATTTCATATTTGTATTTGGAGAGTTTATTGGTTTTGGTATTTTAATGGAATAAATAAGTAAATATATAACTTTTTCAAAAAAAAAAGAAAAGAAGAAGTAAATATATAAATATGAAATAAGTAAATATAGGATTTAATTAGGATTTTCAAATCCATTAAAATACCAAACCAATAAACCCCCCTTATAATATTGTCTTTGTGATAATAACGTATGGAGATGAAACAAAAATAGGTTTAAAGAGACACAAATATGTATTGGAAAATGATGAAATAAATGTTAGTGAAAATGTGCTCAGAAAGAATTTTGGCTATAATTCAGGAAATATATCCACAAAACTAACTAAATTTTTTTGTTAGATCGTATTCACTGCCTGATATTAATTAATTTTTATAGAATATATGATATTGATCACTGGACCGGATTATTTTTTTCTTCCTTTTACTCAACTTTTATTAATTTTATATTTAAACACTATTTCTTCCTTTCAAAAACCACTCTCCAAAAGTTTTTATCCCTCCATTTTAAGAACTCTCTTTCATCCTTTTTTAACTTTTATTAATTTTATATTTATACACCCACTATCTCCTTTTTTTATTCAAATTTTATTAATTTTATATTCAATATACCTTACAAAAACACTGTCTTTCTTCCTATGGAGCATGAGAGAGAAGACGCATGGCTTCAGTCTCTCGCCGCCGAATTTAATATTTCTGAAACTTGTTTCGTGACTCCGATCACTGGTTTTTTTTTCTTTTTTCTTTCGATGCTACGATCACTGGTTTCGATGCTCGCTTCCACATCTGTTGGTTTACCCGTGCACTCGAGGTTTAACGACTTTCAATCTTTTCTTTTTTTTGGTAATAAATTAGAAAGCACTTTTTTAAGACATGTAAAAGCAAGACGAGTTTATAAATAAGACTGGATTTTGTATTGATTTTCTTTTTCCAATTTTAGCGCAAAATTTTCTTAAAAATGCAAAAGTACTTAGAAGATGTTAAAAAATTAAGACGAATCAAAATAATCGAATGTTTTATTGAATTTATTGTTAGATTTTTTTTTAGATTTTGCATGTTACATATATTGTCTTTTTGTTAACACATTTATGTTTAGATGTAATATAGATATCTTAGATACACATCATCTCTACAAATAAAAAAACATATCGATTAGGTGACACAATGAATCGTCTTTTTTCTTTTCTAATTGTCATTTCATTGTGCGTAGGGTTGACTAACGCCATCAACGAAAACAAAAAGAAAAATATGGTACAATTCAGAAATGATCTTGGTCAAAATAAGACTCTCTGGATCCATTGTAGATCAGATGAAGATGACTTAGGCGATCATTTCTTAAGACCTGGACAAACTTACGATTTTAGTTTTTATGATAGTATCACAGGAACTTATTTCAAATGTGACTTAGGAAAGGGTAATTATTTCAGATATCATGCAAAGTTCATAGCATATGATGGTGTATGGCTTGTACCACATTATGGTCAGACGTATTTTTGGTATGCGAGAGAAGATGGAATTTATTTTACCGAAGGTAAAGATATACCTAAATTAAAATATAAGTGGATTTACCGTAAGCTATATCTCAACAGTGGACATAATGAGAAATTTTAAGTTATGCCACTTTTCCTATGACATTTTTCAAATATGCCACTGTATTACAATCATGCCTTTGTTTGAAAATAATTACCAGCGTGCCACTGTTCACTTAAATGAAAAAAAAAAATCTATTTTTCTCTCTCCCCTCTCACGTTCATCTCCAGATCCAAAAAATTTTTTCTCATCCAAATTTTGTTTTTTCTATCACTGAAATCGATTCTCGTCATCTCTAATTTCACTATCTCTGACCCCTGCCTCGATTTTCACTAAGAAGATTTGAGAAGATGAGAAAATTTGAGAAGATTTTCGCTAAGATTCGAGCAGATTTAGGAAGAAGAAGAAGAAGAAGATCTCAAAGCAAATTCAAATACAAACGACTGTAAATTTTTGAGTTTGGGTTAACTATTATGCATTTAGGGTATAGATTTGGGGGGGGGGGAGGGGATGGGGTAGGGTTTTGCCTTTACTTTATAAAACTGTAAAAAATTTTTTATAAAACTATTAAAAAAAATTATAAAGTTTTTAAAAGGCTTAGTAAAACTGTTAAAAAAATCTTATAAAACTATTTAAAAACCGTGTAAAACTGTTTATAAAGTTTTTGTAAAGTTTTATAAGATTTTTTAAACAAACCTTATAAACCTTTTAAAAACCTTATAAACCTTTTAAAAACCTTATAAAACTTTACAAAAACCTTATAAATTATTAAACTGTTTAGTTTTTAATGACATGTAAAAAAGTCTTATAAAACTGTTTAAAAACCTTATAAAAACGGGAAACCCTAAAAATATCCAAAACCCAGATCTGACTCAGAAAATCACCAAAACCCATATCTGACCAAAAAAATCACAAAAACTCAGATTTGAACCAAAATCGAATCAAAAGCTCAAATTGGTAACCAAAATCGAATAAAAAACTTAGATTCGTAACCAAAATAGAATGAAAAGTTCAAATTTGTAACCAAAATCGAATCTAAGAAAACAAAATTCATAAAGTAACTTCTTCTTCTTCTTCTTCTTCTTCTTCTTCTCCTCCTCCTCCTCCTCCTCCTCCTCCTCCTCCTCCTCCTCCTCCTCCTCCTCCTCCTCCTCCTCCTCCTCCTCCTCCTCCTCGATGAGAGAAAAATCGAAAATCCTAGATCTATTCTCGATGCTTTTGCGTTTAATGGAGTGCAATTTTAGGGAAGATTAGTTTTTGAGAGATGATTTTTGGATATGGAATCGTGAAAGAGAAGAAGAAGAAGTCAAATCTGTTTTTTTTTAATGTTAATGAACAGTGGCACGCTTGTAATGATTAGGTGAACAGTGGCATATTTGATTAAAATTTTGCCAAATGTGGCATATTTGCAATTGCCCCGGACATAATTAAGATATCGAAGATAATATATTAATCCAAATGATTTTTACTTTATGTCTATCTATTTTGGAATGGATACCTATTGAATAAAATGTTTTTTTTTTATAACTAGCTACCTACTGAATAAAATGTTGCAATCATACTTATTGTCTTTGTGACAATTAGTAGATTTTTTATAGAAACTGTTAAAAACAAAAACAGAAAAGAAAGACATCAAATATGCAATTATCACAAATTTCATTTCTCGAATTAATCATCTACGCTTGTTAATTGATTAATAAAATAAACATACAATAAACCGAAACCCAAAAAATCCGAAATGAACCAAACTAAACCGAAACAAACCGAATTCTCACTCTGGCCTTTATAATTGGACAATCAAATACTATAATCTAAATTTTCGTTACTCTATCTACATGTAGAAGAAACATCAAAGAATTTTCGTTAATCAAATACATGATAGGAAATTGTACAATTTCCAATCTATTTTGGAATGGATACCTATTGAATAAAATGTTGCAATCATATTTATTGTCTTTGTGACTATTAGTAGAAGAAACATCAAAGAATGACTTCACATATGTAATTATCATAAATTTTTAATTTACACAAATTAATCATTTACGCTTGTTCATAGTTTAACAAAATAAAACATACTAGTCAAAACTCAAAACATTTCTTTCACCGGTGGAAGAAAATTTTGGCCTGAACCGAAATAATAGAATGTCCAAAACCCACAAAAACCGAAATGAACCAAACTAAACCGAAATAAACCGAATTTCCACTCAGGCCTCTATAATTTCCTAAAGGAAGATACTTTAGCTCTGAAGAAGCTATGGCGATTCTTCTGAAACCAATCCTCAAAAATCAAACCTTTTTCAAAACTCTCCTCTTAAACCCTCAAATCATTTCAAGAACCCTAACTCAAATGTTGATGGATCAAATAACTAATCAAATCACTAACTAATGAAACGTTAATGGATAATTAAAGCATATTCCTATGCTGGAAAATGAATGCTATTAGGGCATATGATAATGGCGATCAAATTAACATGATCGAATAATTATATTAAAGCATGAGCATAAGAGGGTACGTAACATGATTTTAAGAAGTACGTAGCATATACTCCCTCCGTTTCATTATATAAGAGTTTTTGATTTATTTCGCGAGAATTAAGAAAACAATAAATACAAACAAAATCTCATTTAATAATTAATTAAAATTATATCTCAACCAATCATATATAAGACTACAGAATTTATAAGGACAAAAGTATCAAATCACATTAAAATCTGAATAGAAACTAGTAAAACATCTTATAAAATGAAACTAAAAAAAATTTCTTAAAAATCTTATATAATGAAACGGAGGGAGTACTAATACTATATCGAAACCACCAGACAGAAAATAACTAAAACCAACTAATCAGACAAAAAGAAAACAGATATTTGTTGTAAGATATTTAATGATTTGTTTATAACTAATTATTTAAGATTGTAAAGTGGTAGATATGAGCAGACCCGGCCCAGAGGGCAAGCCAATGAAGCCACCGCTTAGGGCCCCAAATTTAGAAGGGCATTTTTTTAGTTAAATTTTTTGTTATAGGTATAATTATAAAAAAAACATTAACTGTTTTTACAATAATAATATTTGTAAAACCTTTTTTCAAAGTCTTTTATATTGTATGTGGTTCTTATCTTAAGAAACATGTTAATCACTTTTTAAAAGTAATTTAGTTTTATTATTTAAAATTCTAGTTTTAAAAAAAAATTAAAATGATAATTCGGTTATTCTTTGATCTTCTATTCCTTGTTATTACATTGTTGCACAAGTTAAAGTCAAAGAGTATAAAGTAGATGTTTCAATCTTGTAAGTGAATTAGTTTTTGCAGATGCCAGAGTAAAAAAAATATTCAAAATCGAGAAAGATGTTTGACAAATAAAGCTTCGTGCATATTATTGACCATTCTGGTATTGTTGGTACCGCATAAAAAAGTTTTTTCGAAGTTAAAACTCAGAAAAAATTTATTTGTGATTGAATAGGTTGGCTTTGCTATTGACTGAAACAAAAATGGTTGAAAAACTCGACTATATGAGTTTAATAAATGATTATGCAAGCAAATATGCATAGAGGGCAATATTTCAAAAATAAGCTTTAATTTTATTTTCTTATAAACTATTTGAATTATGAACGGGTTTACTAAGTTTTTTCATTTTTTAACTTATATTGCTATTTTTTACGATATACGAAAAGAGCACATATTTAAAAACTTGTGTAGGGCACCCGAAAACATTGGACCGGCACTAGATATGAGATTGCCTCATAGGATGTGAAATGGGTTAATGAAAAAAAAGTTTCAAGACTATTTACCAATTGCATGTTGTAAACGAAAACGTACACATGCATTTCAAACGAGTACTATAAAGATATTTTAAGTCCACACTTAGAGACATAGATTTCAAAAGAAGAAAATATAAGATATGGCCTGATCACTAAGAAGCCTATGAAGTACTTTGTGGTAATCGTATTTTCTTCTTTTGTTTTTGTTACTTAATTACAATGTACTTATGTAAGTTACTTCCTTTCCACTTTTTAACTTATCAAATGTTGCTAATATAGGTCGATGCATTCACTGACTCCGCCTTTAAGGGGAACCAAGCCAGTGTGCATTCTTAAAGAGGAGCATGAGAGAGACGACGCATGGATTTTCCGTCTCTCGCCGCCGAATTTAACATTTCTGAAACTTATTTTGTGACTCCGATCACTGGTTTCGATGCTCGCTTCCTCATCCGTTGGTTTACCCCTGCACTCGAGGGTTAACGACTTTCAATCTTTTCTTTTTCTTTGGTAATAAATTAGAAAGCACTTTTTTAAGACATGTAAAAATAAAAAAAGTTTATAAATAAGATTGTATTTTGTATTGATTTTCTTTTTTCAATTTTACCGCAAATTTTTCTTAAAAATACAAAAGTAGTTTAGAAGATGTTAAAAAAAAGTTTAGAAGATGTTTTAAAAAAAATATGACGAACCAAAAGTCACTATCATCAATTAATCACCATTATTTTCTGGACTAGAATACAATCCACAAGGTTTTATCGAATTTATTGTTAGATTTTATTAGATTTTGCATGTTACATATATTGTCTTTTTGTTAACACATTTATGTTTATAATATATATATCTTAGATACACATCATCTCTACAAACAAAAAAACATATCGATTAGGTGAAACAATGAATCGTCTTTTTTCTTTTCTGATTGTCATTACATTGTGCGTAGGGTTGACTAACGCCATCAACAAAAAGAAAAATATGGTACAATTCAGAAATGATCTTGGTCAAAATAAGACTCTCTGGATCCATTGTCGTTCAAATGAAGATGACTTGGGCGATCATTTCTTAAGACCTGGAGAAACTTACGATTTTAGTTTTTATGATAGTATCACGGGAACGTAGGAATATTAAGATTATCCTACGTGAGTTAGTACTATAGTGAACAAGAATGGAAAACATATGGGTATAGAAACCACCATATGTCCTTATAAAGAGCATGACTGTCCTTTAGGTTGATGACTCATAACCTTATCTTTGACAGCTAGCACACGATCCCATATAACCGTTACTCCTTTGGTATTGCTTCTGGATCCTTCCTGGAGCCTTGAGTTGCTTTAGGTTTTCTATGATACTTGTAAAGCAAGGGAGGTCTCTCTTGTTCATAACTCCCCTCCGTAACACCATTTGCTTGATTTGAGCAAATGTTACTCTATGTTGGGATGGATCTTATGTTTTATGTAGTAGCAAACAAATGATCATCGGTGAATTCAGAGGTGTGTGATGTTTGATGTGTTAGTTTATAATTGAGTTTCACATGCTAATTATAATATCATATATATTATAGTTATATGTTAAGTCAACATTATGTAATACACGTGAGTTATTACGAAAGGGTGTGAGTAAAAGTTGTAACTTGTTGGATAAGTTACAACTGTAACGGTCACGTTGAAAATTATATAAATGTACATATTGTGTAAATGTAAACTTGTTGAGATAAAGAGAAAATTTCAGATTTTATTTTGTTCTCTTTGTCCCTTCCAACATGGTATCAGAGCCAGGTTGATTCAAAGGCCAATTAAAGGAGAAGCAATAATTCCGCAAAATTGTTTTTCCAATTCTGCAAAATAGTCGTCGGATCAGTTCATCAAGGATCTTCAGCGGTTACGTCTAAGAAAGTTTGGAATGCGTTGAAGTCGGAACTTCAATTATCTATGGAGACAAGTTAATTGATTTGGAAAATCACTCAAGTTTTCATGGAGATGAGAAAGATGAGACGTAATCAACGTTGAGAAATTAAAAAAAAAAAGAAAAAAATGGTGACAAGAGATCACCATTAGCCTTCACAAACACAATCTCAAGTCGTACTTTAAAGAAGAAGGCTCCAAAAGCGAAGAATAAAAAAGAAGAAGGAAATCTTCTCAAAAGGCAATGGAGACAACGAATGAGGAGATGGAGTTGTGGAAGGAGAATTCTCAAACTTTATTCGACATTGTTTTTGAAGAAGTACAAGGATGCGAAAAAGACAGTAGTCGATGAACTTGACAATTCAAATAGTTCTTCATCTGAAACAAGATGGAGAAAGAAGGGGCTTGTGATCCTAAGAAGACACCAAGCACGAAAAGAGGATGCTTACCTCAAAGAAAAATGGAGCATAAGTTGGTTGAAAAGAAAACCAAAGAAGGCGTAGAAATTATTCACGCGTTAGACGTTATGGAGACGTTATGGTGATCAACAGAAGACACCAAGCAAGGCTGCTTACCTAAGAGGAAAAGGGAGCAGAAGTCGGTTAATAATCGAAGAAGACGTGAAGAGGATTCACGCACTAGACGTCAAAGAGACGTGATGGTGATCAATGGAAGACACCAAGTTGAATAAGAAAGAGTTAAACCTCTGAACGGTTCAAGCATGAACACGTTAAGTTTAACTCGGTGAGTAAAACTCAATGAGAAAGAGTAAACCTCTGAACGGTTCAAGTGTGAATGCGTTAAGTTTAACTCGGTGAGTAAAACTCAATGAGAAAAAGTTAAACCTCTGAACGGTTCAAGTGTGAACACGTTAAGTTTAATTTGGGGAATTGTCAAGGCTTGGTTGAAGAATCGACAAGTGACTCGACAAATTCGGTAAAAGATGTTCGAGGAAGAAAAAAAAAAAAGGGTTGAACTCGGCACAATCCACGTAAGGATGTTTAAGAAGAAAGATGGAGACTACAATCAAAACCAGACATGGTCAAAGAGAAAAGGAGAGAGAAATAAGTTTGAGATGGAGTGGAGGGAAGACAGATTCCGACCTCCATATTCAACTGCGTTTTTTTGTCCATTCCGGGCGAACCAGAAGTCAAGATACCCACCGTTGGAAAGCTCTATCTATCTAGTATCCATAACAGGTTTCGGATTCAAAATCAGAGATACGGTTCTCAAGTTATAACCGTTTTCGTAGAGCCTATCCAATCTGTCACGAATTCCAAAAAGAAAAGAGAAAAGGGAAGAGGGAAGAATCAACAATTTCAACTACAAGGAATTTAAAGGCATCCACGATTTGGATCATGAGAAATACTAAGGAGAAGCGGCAGTTAAAGGGAATATCCAAGTGATGACAAGCCAAGGAGAGAAGATCATCAAAGAGGTGTTTCTAAAGCCGGACTTAGCAAGGAATCTGTTAAGTGTTTCACAAATGGTAACAAATGGGTATGGAGTCTTGTTTAAAGCCAACCGATGTTTCATAGATGATCCTCAAGGAAGAAGGATATTGAATATCAAGAAAAAGCACAATGAGAGGTTCAACTTGATCGTTTGTTTCCGAAAGAACTAGCACCACAAGATTTGGAGTACAAGGATTTGGAGTGAGACCGAAACTCAATTAAAGAGGAGTGTTAGTTTATAATTGAGTTTTACATGCTAATTATAATATCATATACTCCCTCCGTTCTCAAAAGATTGATGTTGTAGAATTTTCACAACTATTAAGAAAACACATTAATTCTTAGATATAAATGTCTTGTTTTTCGTACTAAACAATTTTCTATGACTCTAAACCAATAGTAATTCAAGAAAACCAATTAATGTGTCTTGAAATTTATAATTTATCATTATTTTTTCATTAATAATGTATTGAGAATGTAAAAAATCAATCTTTTAGAAATATTTGTTTTTCCTACAACATCAATCTTTTGAGAAGGGAGGGAGTATATTATAGTTATATGTTAAGTCAACATTATGTAATACACGTGAGTTTTTACGAAAAGGTGTGAGTAAAAGTTGTAACTTGTTGGATAAGTTACAACTGTTACCAACGGTCACGTTGAAAATTATATAAGTGTACATATTGTGTAAATATAAACTTGTTGAGATAAATAGAAAATTTCAGATTTTATTTTGTTCTCTTTAGTCTCTTCCAACATGATGGCACAATATTGTAATGATCATATGTTGTTTGGTTTTATACGAGAAGACAAAGATGTTCGAGATGAGATGGACAGTTTTGTTTATTGAAATATATAAATATATGGTATGCTTTGGTGCTTGAATCTAGAAAGGAATAGAGTCCTCGGAAATCATCCAGTCAGGGGGAGGAAAAAATTGAAAAATGATGGCTGGGATACATCAAAAATTGAAAAATGATAAAATGATGGGATACATCAAGTTTTTCTAACGAAAGTCGTAGGTAGATTCCTGATTATTCGGGGTGGATATATTGCTTCGACTATGTGAGGTTCCTTCCGGTTTTTAACTTGAAAGACACATTGCCACATTGGGGTCAGATCAATTGTTGAATTACTAAACTACCCAGGGTTATGTGGGCCGTGTATGTGTGTACGTAATGGTGATAAGGGGTAGAATCGACATTTGGCATAGAAAGTGAGATGGAAAACGATTTGTTCTAGACATTAGGACATGTTCAATGGTGACATTTTGGGATCTTATGGGGTGTTTTTATAATATAAAATTATTAAAATAGTTGTAAAAGGAAGAAAGAGAGTGTTTTTGTGGGTATATTGAGTGTGTGTTTAAATATAAAATTAATAAAAGTTGAGTAATAGGAAGAGAGTGTTTAAAAGGGAAAGAGAGAGATCTAATATTGGATCTTTTGGAGAGTGTATTTAAAAGGAAAATGAAGAGAGAATATTTAAAAGTTGAGTAAAAGGATAAAAGAGAAGGTATAAAGTTGATTAAAAGGAAGAGAGAATATGTGTTTTAATAATTTTATATTATAAGAACACGACATAAGATCTCGTGAAATCTGCATTGAACATGGCCTTTATGAAGTTTGGGGTGTTATCTAGAAGAAAAGAAGAGTTTGAGAACCTAAAGAAGAAACAAGAAGTTATACAACCGTGGTGAAGATTTCTAGAATCATTATGACATTTTTCTGAGTTTTTTGTAACAACTTTTATCAGCTTTTTCCTCTTTCAAAAACTTATGGTTCAATCGGTTGATTCGTTTCTCATTTCTTGAACGGCGATTTGAATTAATATAAAAATATCTTTTCCGATTTCAATTCCAGTGGGTTTTACTGTTTCAATAAAGCCCTCGTTCCCATCCCCATCCCCATCCCCATCCCATCCCCATATCCATAATCTAACCTAATTTCATTTTCTTCCTCAGAGTCTCTATCATGGGCGAAGTTTACACCAGTGGATATTTCTGCCGTAAGATCGATCTATCTATCCCTTGCTGCTCGAAATTGTTTTTTCTTTTCCTTTTTTGGTTTTGGTGTTAAGGAAATTCTTTGGTCTAGATTAGATTTCATGTCATGGATCCTCATGATCTGATAGTTTTATGTTTTGGTGCAGATGCTACGTCATGCGCCTTCTGGGACACAGAGGATTTCCCAGTCCCTTCTGATGGCGATTTGAATTCGTTTCGTGATAATCTCGCAGAAGCTCTTTATGATGGGTCTTTTCGTGACGATCCGATAGTCCAGGTTTATTCTCCGCCGCTAACGGATGATGAGTATAACAAATATCGGGAAGCCCGTATCCCGATCATCTATGAAGGTGGCTTGTTTTGTTTTTCCCTTTCTTCACTTCACTTCACTCGTATCCCAATCATCTAATTAGTCAGATATATCTTTTGTCATCTAATTAGTTCTCTCTTGATATACATACAGAGACTGATAAACGTAAACGACTTAGTAAGATGTTATTAGACATTGATCGTTGGGCTAGAAAGCAACCTACTTCCGGAGAAGAATTGGGTGATAACACAAACGTGGTGGTAATTGCAAAAGATCTCCCAGGTGAAGAGTCCTTGTTCGTCCCTATTCTCGAAGAATTAACTGGCTTGTACTACGACATTGGCCTAGTAGTTCCTGACCAAGGGCAACAATTTCTTTCAAAAGAGCTACACTCTATTTCTCCAGTCTATGTGTGGAGGTGGGGAACCCTATTTGGTGGAGGACCCTGTATCCAAGATGAAGATTACTATCTCAAGGCAAGCGACGAGTGAACTCTTCTTCTATATATGTTTGGCTTTTGGTATTACTCTATCTTTCTTCTCTTGTAACTTTCTTTCCTAATGACCTCTTCTCCTAGTATTTCCTTTTTTCTCCATATGCTACCCTACTTGGAACTTTGATACATGACTCCATTAATATCTCTTTAGCTTAGTGTTTATCTTTGGTTTCTTGTAAAATGGTAGCGAGATTAAGGAAGAATCAATATGATAGGCGCACGATTATTTAGGTGAGGAACAAGTCTTGTATTCTCTCGAGTTCATACTTGCAAACTGTTGTGTAAATGGTTTAGGCTGGTACTAGGATATGGAATGATATTGCTAGCGCTTGGTTCCTAGGAGCTTGTGTGTGCATATAGATATGCTAGGTTGATTGGCTTGTGTGACAACTGGTTGTTGGGTCTATCAGTGGAAGACTGGTAACCGTGATATATATATATATACCAATGTACTAAACAAGAGAGTGCCTTGTGATTCGATGCATAACTCTTAGTGATAGGGCTTTAAGAGAGCGGTTCCCTAGGAGTTATAGGACGAGAGGTCCACATGTTTACCGTGAGTGACGGTATTGAATGTAAAGGGGAGTGCCCTTTGTGTATCTGAGTATAGAAGCTCCTTATAGGAACATGCTATGCGAATGTTATTCTTATCATAGTCTTGGGCTTTACTTGTTTATATGTTGGTTGTAATTATGCGTTCGATGGTTTGTGTGGCGTTAGCCCACTCTCACTGAGTAATTCTCCCCTAAATTAATTACTCACCCCTCTCTTTTGCATGTCGTACAGGTATACGTTATGTTTTGATGTGTCGTGTCGGGTCGGAATAGTTGGTTGCAGATAAATAATGCCCAGGGAGGGGTATGTATGGGCAGTTAATACTAAAGACCGAATGTCGTCTAGAGTTTACTCTAGATTACGGTCCAAGAAAATGGGTCTTATTGAGGGTGTTAGAGAAAATCAACGACAACCCTCTTCCAGCTTCGAGGTTGAATCCTTTTAATATGAGCATATTCATTTTTCAGAGCTTTCGTATTTCCCTTTGTTGGGTGGGAAAACGTGTTGGTGTAAATTTGGTGTAGATTTGTGAGCAAGATATTCATATATATATATCTTCAAATAAATCTTGCTAGTTAGGTTCCCGAGTTGTTAAGTTGTGATTTTATTGTGGAACCGAGATCTTGTTCTCGAGTTGTTTCTTTAGACTTTTCATTTTCTTGCATCGGTTGCAACTGAGTTATTTCAATTTAAAATGTTTGGCTTCATTAGATTTTGAGAATTAATAAGGAGAGAGTTTTTTTTTTTTTTTTTTTAAGGAGAGAGTTTGACTTTAATATTGTGTCTATTTTTTGATTAAGTTCACCGAAGCAAGAAGTTTGGTCTCATGAGATTTATCTAATCCCTAGGTTGAGGTACGATTCATGTACTTATGCTGTGCTAATTACAATATTGTGCCCTTAAGCCTCGGGCTGTATCTAGTTTTGTGAATTTTTTTTACCACTTTATATATGCATGCATGGTGGTAAGGGTAATTAGCTTGGTTAAGAGCAAGTTTAACATGAGCCTTTTATAAAGTCTCTAACGATTAAAAAAATAAAATAAAATAAAAAGACAAGAGACAGTTCGTGAAACGTTTCTTGTGTCTCTTGCTTAAGAGACGTTTTTCAATTTTTTTAGAGACGTCTTGCCACGTGTTGTTCTGTAATTGGTTGCAAATTTTGTTTTTTTTTATATATTTAAAAAGTGTATTTAAGAGACCAAAGTGAGTCTCCAACCGTTGATCATGGTCTAACGTGCTTGCGCTACCGTTTACAAGCAGAGAAATAAATATTATAATTTTAAATAAACAAACGTAGGGTAGACAACGGGACGGAAGTTTGAGGAAGTATAGTCCAATCCAAAAGAAAAAGAAAAATGACAAAATGGGATAGAAATGAAACGAGATTTTCCAATAAGATCTAAACATGACAGTCGTAATAAAACCAAAAATATATGTCCATCGTTCATGTCCTATATTATTAAATCATAAATAAATCTGATAAGTAGATGAAGACAATCACGTTTTTAAGTTGCATGCAAACTGTAACACCCGCGTACCAAAAAGAAATTCAGTTTGGGCTTTTTGGTCGTGTTGATCGGCAAATAGTGTGTCAGGTGTTAATCAAAATGCAGATACAACGAGTGATGTGACCGCTTTATAAGAAGCATATTTGTGAGTTGAGTATTATTTCCTAATTAGTGGGTGTATTTTAATAGAGAGATTATTAAATACAAAGGAAAATAATACTACAATTTTTAATGCAAAAAGGAAAGCAATTAGTGGGATTGGTTTGGGGTGGAGGAAGTTGGCAGCTTTGAACGTGAGGAAGAGAGAGCTTGGCTCTTGGGGAATAAATTAAGTATCATGAGTTAAACTTTAACCCTTCATCTTCTTATTAAAATCTCTTTCCCTTTCTCGTGAGAACCATATTTTCTCAGTAAGAAGAAGCTGAGTTGATTGATTAAGAGAGTTCTTGGGAGAAAGAGAAGAGAGAACTTTCGGAGATGGTAGACAGTTCTGCTCCGTTTGGTAGAGAAGAGAAACGGACGTAGGGATCAGAACGGATCGGAGTGAAACTTTGTGAGTAAACGGACGTAGGGATCACAAGTGTTGTTATTGTTGGAATAATTGTATCGGGTAT
The DNA here is from genome assembly GCA_963576765.1 of Draba incana. Lineage (NCBI taxonomy): Eukaryota > Viridiplantae > Streptophyta > Magnoliopsida > Brassicales > Brassicaceae > Draba > Draba incana. Next base: position 49,560,286 of record OY755204.1, read on the forward strand.
ATATATATATAAGTATATATAGCAAAAAAAAGTTGGAATCCTTAATATTTTGTTTTCCCAACTTTTCCTTCGTTCTTGTTCAATTGGCTACTCAAATGGCGATGGGAACGATCGAACGACTTAATCATTTTCTTTATATTTATGATATCTATATATAATAGCAAACCGACTTTTGGTTGAGAAGAATTAATATGGAATGAATGGTTCAGATTGATCAGGAAAAAAAAAAGGTCTGCATCGAACCAGTTGTATTTGTTATCTCACTTCTTTTCAATAGTCGCCGCTCTTCATGAAAAATTGTAACCCTTCCATTGCATATTAATCTGAAATTGATTCGTTGTATTCTTCTAATTGATTCTGATTTTGTGAATCACTAAAATCTCTACTCTTCTATCCCTTTCATCTACTATAATCTCAACTTCTTTTCTCTCTATTTTCCTCAAATTTTCCTTCAAGACAAGTTTGTTTGTTAAAAGATTTTCGAAATCTGAAGTGAGTTTTGAATTTGTCGCCGTAGTCTCCTTTCGCAATCGCACCCAAGTATAATTCCTCAGCCGATCCACAGGTTAGTCATCACCACTTGATCTTTGTTTGCATAATATCATTGATTTTAGATGCTTGTGTTCAAGATGAATCGAGCAATGAATTCGTTTTTACAATCGCGAAATACTCAATCATGAATGCATCTCTTGTTCTTCCTTTTTGCGAAATCATGAGTGATCCAAGGTAAGTATCATCATCATAAATTCAACATGATCAGTTTTTCAACAAAACCTAACTTTGTTCTGCTTTTACAGTACGTTTAAGGACATTTTCGATTGGAGACATTTCATCAATGTACTAGCAGAAGATGTCGAGTATTTACCTCAAGGATATGCTTCGATTAAGCCTCTTGAAAAGAACCATGTGTCTTGGTCCAAGGTAAAAACTCTCAAAATCAAAATCATTGTGTTTGACCTTCTTTGTTTTCTTGATGTTTAGCTAAAAATGTTAATGGTTTAAATTACGCGTACGCGAATTATTACAGAAACTCAATCTCAAAGCTACTCAAGAAGCATAAAGTGATTGTATTCAACCACACTGATTCTCGGCTAGCGAATGATAGTCCACCTCCTTAGATCCAACGGCTTAGATGCCGCGCAAACTACAAAGCTCTTCGTTACTCTGAAGAAATAGAGAATCTAAGCAAAGTCCACTCTTCAAGACTTAGAGAAAACAACGAACCCTACCTCGCTCTTCACTTGCGGTACACGCTTACTACTAACCCTCCCTTTTCTCTAATGAAGTGTTTAAAAACCATCGATTAATCGGAATTTTTCTTATAGGTATGAAAAAGATATGTTGGCGTTTACGGATGCAATCACAGTCTAACCGATGGGGAATCCATAGATCTTGAGAAAATGAGATATAATATTCCACATTGGAAAGAAAAAGTGATCAGTGGTACAGAACGGCGACTTGAAGGTAATTGCCCTATGACGCCACGCGAAGCTGCCGTGTTCCTCAAGGCAATGGGGTTTCCTTCGAACACGAAGATCTACATTGTTGCTGGTGAGATCTACGGTCAGAATAGTATGACCGAGTTCAACGAAGAGTTCCCAAACGTTTTCTTTAGCTCTACATTGGCTACCGAGGAAGAGCTTTCGACTATTAAACCTTACCAGAATAGATTAGCTGCTCTTGAGTACAATTTAGCACTCGAAAGCGACGTTTTAGCTTATACTTACGATGGAAACATGGCGAAAGCGGTTCAGGGACACTGGAGATTCGAAGGGTTTGAAAAAACGATTAATCCCGATAGGTAAATTTTAAATTACTTGCGCGAAAAGAAACTCTGTTTGGTTACCTATCGCGCTTAAGACTGACAGTATTTAGGATTTTTTCAGGTTGAGATTCGTGAAATTGATTGATCGGCTCGATGCGGGGCTCATTTCATGGGAAGATTTCTCGTCGGAGGTTAAGAGAAGACATCGGAATAGAGTGGGAGCACTGTATCTTAGACGGCCAGGAAAGGCAGGTTCAAAGTTGGAGAATTTTTATGCAAACCCTCTTCCAGGTTGCTTGTGTGATACTTCTGAGGAACAAACCGGTCTTAACCGGTTTGAAAGACCAAGTTTACGAGCGCAGTCTCTAAGATAACCAATGATGGAGGCATTCAAATTGGTATTTTATCAATACACACGAAGAGTTACATAAATTTTGTCCTTTGTATTTTATAAACCCATTCATTTCTACTTCAATACACTCACGTCTCCTCTTTGTCCTCAAATGCCAAAGAAAATAAAGAAGAAGACAATTGCATTGAATCAAGATTTTGAAATCTTAAATCAATAGATATTGTAATGATTCTACATGTGAAAAGAAAAACTCATCTCAGCAACTAACAAAACAAACAAACAGAAGAATTAGAAGAAGAAGAGAATTTACATTACAAACACAAAGACAAATACAAAATTCTAAAAAAAACTAACACACAAAACTACTACTTCTCGCATTCTTCTTCATCAATCACAACGATATCCGATTTTCCGTTGGCACATTCCTCGGGAACTATCGCCATTGATCGCCTATTACCACATACCGTCCAAAGGTATAACGCTAGCATCGCTCCTAAAGTTCCACAAACCGCACTCATAACCGACGCACCAAACATCCTCCAAATACATTTCCTTTTCCCCTTAACTTCAACCGTCTTCTCCTCTTCCTTAACAGTCTTGGAAACATCGTTAGGATCAAGCGGCTGCGATTGAATCCTGATCGAGAGATGTCTCATTTCAAAGCTCCACGAATGTAGATAATGCGACTTCGACGAATTTCCATTTGAAGAAGTTAAACCCACCATAAAGTTCCCATCTTTCCATAGCTTAGCCAAATCTACTAAGCAAGAGACGAATGATGAACACTCAAAACTCATATTACTACGATGATGAACTATATAAATTAAGAAATTCTTATCAAATGTACAAGAAGAAAATGATAACAATAACATAACGTGTTTCACTAAAAGTAAAATTATTTTGGCTGGTGATAAGGTCATAAAAGTTATGCATTATATATAATGTCATAAGTTCGATTTTATCATTCGTCAAATGATAACAGTTGCATTCTAAAACTATTTCATCAATAAATTTTATTTTACCGCGCGGAACGCGCGGGTTTGTTTCTTCGTAAAGAAAATGATTAAGTCACATGGAAAACAAAATTCGTATGTAAAAGTAAATATCTTTATTTCTGATTTTTTTTGAGAAAATTTATTTCTGATTTTTTCACTGCATGTTTTTTCTTCTTTCAATTATGGAAAAAAAAAAATATCTACTTGTCTCACTACAAAAAGAGGTGAATTAGATCATTTATTTAATACATATGCATTACTTATAATTGATGCAAAGAAATTTTATATCACTTAAGAAAGTGATTCCGAAAATGGTGATGCAAATAATTTATATCAATTTAAACAAAATCGATGCTAATATGTATCAATTACAAAAAATGATACTAGATTTTACATCAATTAATAGAAATGATGTTAATATTTACTACAGTTATGATAATCAATGCTAAGTATTTGTATTGTTGGGTCGGTTTTCACCCGCTCAGCATTAACGTCCAAAGACAAAACGACTAAAGAAATGGCCCTCTAGACTCTCAACAAAGAAGGCATAACGGCACCTAAGTCTTACTGCGAAGCGAAGCATGTGGCAGCGGAACGAGGCTAGGAGAAGCCGAAGACGAGGATCGGGACCAGACAGTGCCGACCACGGCTTCGGTGAACAGTGTCATCGATGAACAGTGTCATCGGTGAACAGTGTCATCGATGAACAGTGTTTCCGTGAACAGTACCATCGGTGAACAGTGCCGACCACGGCTTCGGTGAACAGTGCCGACCACAGATTCGGTGAACAGTGTTTTAGTGAACAGTGTTTTCGGTGAACAGTGTTTTCGGTGAACAGTGTTTTGGTGAACAGTGTCGACCACGGCTTCACCCTCAGGAGCCGACCACGTGCTCTCCAGCACGGGCCGACCACAGGCTCGGTCCAAGGTGGAACCGAGCACAACTTCAGTCCAAGGTGGAACCGAGCACAGCTTCGCCTAGTCGAAGCCGACCATGGCTTCGGCACAACGGCTGAGCACGGCTTCGTTCCACGAGCGACCGCGTCCTCTCCTTGGCTGCTGATTATGCTAATGGTCCAGCCCAACATCATAGAGATAACCTGAAGCCCGGTTTAGACACGAAGCCCACAATTGGTGCAACCGACTCCACGAAGACTTAGGAGGCCTAGCCGCCTTAGAGGAGCTATATATATGTCTCTTTGTACAAACCCTAAGGGGATCCGGATCCTATTTCTCATACACAAACATTGTACTCAAATTTACACAGAATTAAGAACAACTCTTTCTCAATCTCTTGTGATCCTAGCTAAACATAGAAATCTCTAAATTCCCCTCACGAATCCTTACAAGTTTAATTCTGTTGGTTTCGACCCCCACAATTTGGCGCCGACTAAGGGGATCAGAGAGTTTCTGACTCACGAAAGCTGGGGTTTCGCAACACTGTCAAGATGTCAAGAAGCAAAAGCATGAGCATCAAAGGGTCCACGTCTCATAGAAACGACGAGGCAATAGAGAACTCTGTGGAGAACACCGCGCCTCGCGCTACTAGCAACCTGACGGCTACCACAGAGATCAAGCAGATGCTTGAGACGCTAGAGAAGAGAGCACGGGATGAAAAGAAGCACAACGAAGCTACGATAAGCGAGCTGCGAGCGCTCACGAGAAAGACACGCAGAAGATCTTGTGCCCGTCCAACATGTCTCAGCTTCAACGCGCCTCAAACCTATCGAAGGAACCGGAACAAGGAGCTGCCGCCTCGGACCGATCGCACAGTCCCAGAGGACTTGCCTCCACCACCGCCTCATCAGGAATCTGATGCAACTCCCGAGCGTGTGGTGGAAAAGTCGGACGAATATCAACCACCTCGAAGATAAGCCCGGGCCGACACAGCTGCTTGCAACGATTTCGCTAATGAAGAAGGGGCTCCAGTCTTAGCGGAGCTCTACAGGAGAGAGCAGGAGCGCAGGGCTCCACAAGGCTCCCGTGACGAAGAGGTGGCTACACTGAAAGCCTAGTTAGATCAGGTCGTCTCCGATCTGCGGACTACCAAGCTGCAGATGTACCGAAGCACGGGAAAGGCTCCTGGGGTCGTCTACGTGCTGGAGAAAGCACGGAACACGCCTTTCGCTGAGAACATCGCGGGGGCTAAAATCTCCAATCTTGGATAGAACAATTCACTTGAAAGCTTCTGGTCGTCGCCTGACAACAACTCAAACCGGTTTCGTCGTTATTAGTCTTGTTGACCTCACACATCGCAGACCCGCAAGGGAAGTGAGGTGAATGGAGGGGCTGCGAGCTCAGAAATTGCCAATACAAACCACGGTTCAACACGCAAGGTGATAGGAAACAGACAAAGGGGTTAGAGATTCGTAACAACTCGTTGATGGGCTTGAAGAAACAAAGTTTTGGGCCCAAATTCAATCAACTCATTCTCACCTCGCAAAGCTCCTCACTCTATCAACTCAGCCCACCTCGGTCTACTTCGCCGGAACTGGAGTCGACCTTATCAGTTTACGAGGATTCCAAAAATCCACCTCGCCGCAGCTCCGAATCAACCTCGCCTCCGCCTAATCTATGAAAAATCAGGAGAAGCATTGATTTTGTCTCGAAAATCCATCTCTCCGACCAAGCCAGCTCGTCTGCCTCGCCAACCTCGCAGCCGATCTCATGACCTGGCGACCTCGCCACCATACTCCACCTCGCTGTAGGATCAACTTTGACAACAAGAGCATCGTGGCAAGGCCAAGCGAGCTTCTCTTCTTTGGATTCAACTTCACTAATTCAACGATGCAACAAGCTAACTTCCCGAACGCGTGAGCTCTCCTACATAGTTCAACCTCTTGGATAGTAGTATACTTGATCGCAAATGGGACATCATTACTGAGAATCTTGCTGGCATCTTCAGTGCCTTTTCCATGGTGAACTAAGTGCTATAGAACTCAGAAAGAGCTGAGAATCGGATCCACGATATAAGCCGCCGCATGTGGTGGAAATGGCCCGGCCCTCCAGCAGGCGTTGCACCTCATGTCAACCTCTCAAGCTGCTACACACCTGCAAATTAAACTCAAATCAAACTAGATGTAGAATCTTGCTATAGTTACTACACCCTCCATAGTCCTCTTGATTTAGATTTCCATCTTTTAATAAATCTACGAATCAGAAGCCAAAAATCAAGTGTTTACACAACTGTTGATGAATATCGTTGAGATCACCAATAAATAAAGAGTTACCAACACACAGAGTTTGATTAACAAACATTCATTCTAAATGCTGCATTTTTGTCAAAATGTCAACTTGAATTGGTAAAATACGTTGCCGGAAATACAAACTTCGATAATCGTTAGTGATCCAGACACAAAAACGATTCTCAAAACGCAATACCTAGAAATTCTGCACTGACTCCAGAGATCGGCAAACAATTACGGGACCGATTCTGAGAATTGTTGCAAACTACACGGGGAGCTGAAATTAGGGTTTCTACATCACATCGATCAAATCAACGCAACATTTAGATGATTATCGATCTCTCTGTAACTTAAAAATTGACACAAACAAATCTAAGAGTGGAATCGAAGAAGCTTACCAGCGATTTACACGAGGACGAACGGCGATTAAGCTAAACCGATCTGATGCAATCTGAAGAAGATCACCACCGAAAAATCACGAATCGGAGAAGAAGCAGATCCAAATTCGAGAGAAAACACACACGAATTGCAGAGGATCTCTCGCTCATTTCAATGCCGGGCAAGATTTGAACAATTGGACGACGCCGTTTCTGTGCTGGTGCAATAAACGACGCCGTATTTGTGTTTACTCAACTAACACTTTTTTTTTTTTTTATGTTCATTGCTAATTGCTTTTATTTCGCGATTATAATCACTCATCTTTGCTTTACAGAATTAACTAACATTTACTACTTTTTCAGGTACCAAATTAAACAAATAGAAAGATTTTTCACTAGCCAAGTCCATCTTCATTCCAAACAAATTATGCATTGATTCACAGCTTTTTTTCAAATATCGGAATCGATTGTAGTTCTACCTATAAAACCAATTCGTTTTTTTTTTTTTTTTAATAACAACGTACATAACAACTTTTTTTTTTTTTTCTGCTAAATGGTTAACATCATATTAACGAAGAATAGATTTTACAAAAGAGTGAAATCTATTTTAACTTTACATTCTTGCCAAAAAAAGATAAAAAAACAAGAAAGTAAAGAGTTGGGTAATGCATGGATAGCCCCTGGTTAACGCAGCCAAAGAGACATGAGGCTTCAAAAAGCCTTTCTGTGTCTTCTAGCGGAGATGGAGTTCTTGACCTCATTATGAATACCCTTGGCAATGATCTGAATCGGAACAGAGACTTGGTTGTTCAGCACGTTATTTCTCTGTTTCCATAAGTGGAAAATTGTTGATTGGGCAGCTAACTTTCTCTGCAACAGAGGTTACCCTTAATGAATTTTTGACCATATGTTTACATAAACATTTAATTCTACAGGATTTCGTCAACAACACAAAACAACTTTTTTATTTTTATTTAAACAACTTGAATGATTAATTATATTTTGGTTTTGGAGATGATTTCTTCAATAGAAAATTACAAATATTTTACTCTTTTACCAAAAAATACTTCACAAACTACTTATGTCAAATTATATGAGTCAATTTAATCTCCCTTTTTTAACAAAAATTTTTTATAATAAAAGAAAAGATTTACTACTAATATTAGTAAATTTGGTTAAAAGCTTATAATTATCTTTCCTACAAAATTAATGGCTTAAAATCATAGTATAAGATATGACGCCAAAAATAATAATAATCATAGTATAAGATAAAGGTTTCAAGAGTCTAGAATATCAACAAACATAATTAATTACTTTAAAGTCTTTAACCAATTCTAAACTAAATTTTAAAATAAAATAAAATAGTTCTATTTTTCGCTAAAATCAAATAAAACAGTTACACTTCCATGTCCGCCGTGAAATCCGTCTCTTCCTTTAGACTCGCCGCTCTCCTCCGCCGTGAGAATGATCCATCCGCCGCAATTAAGCTTTTCCGAAACCCTAACCCAGATTCAACCAACCCAAAAAACCCTTTCAAATACTCACTTCTTTGCTACGATCTCATCATCACGAAACTCGGTACCTCCAAAATGTTCGAAGAGCTAGATCAAATACTTCTCCAGCTCAAAACCGATACTCGAATCGTCCCTACAGAGATTATGTTCTGCAACGTGATCAATTTCTTCGGCCGCGGAAAATTACCCAGTCGTGCACTCCACATGTTCGACGAAATGCCTCAATACCGTTGTCAACGCACTGTGAAATCCGTTAACTCTCTGTTGAATGTGCTTTTAAAGTGTGGTGATTTCGATAAAATGAGGGAGATTATTTCGAGTATTGATAAGTTTGGTAAGCCAGATGCTTGTACTTACAATATTTTGATCAATGCGTATTCAAAGAACGGGTTTTTCGACGATGCTTTGAAGTTATTCGATGAAATGGTGAAGAAAAAGGTGAAGCCTACTGGTGTAACATTTGGTACATTGATTCATGGGTTGTGCAAGAATTTGAAGGTGAAGGAAGCGTTGAAGATGAAGCAGGATATGTTAAAAGTGTATGGAGTTTGTCCAACGATTCATATATATGCGTCGTTGATTAAAGTGGTATGTCAAATTGGTGAATTGAGTTTCGCGTTTAAGCTTAAGGACGAGGCTTACGAAGGAAAGATTAAAGTAGACTCTGCTATTTACAATACGTTGATTAGCTCGCTTATAAAAGCTGGAAGGTCGAGCGAGGTTTCGAGGATCTTGGAAGAAATGAGTGAAAAAGGATGCAAACCTGACACAGTGACTTACAATGTACTCATCAACGGGTTCTGTATCGAGAATGATATCGAATCAGCTTATCGAGTTTTCGACGAAATAGTAGAAAAGGGATTGAAACCGGATGTAATAGGCTGCAACATGATCCTTCGGATGTAATAGGCTACAACATGATCCTTGGTGCCTTGTTTAGAATCGGAAAATGGGAAGAAGCAACTTACTTGTTCGAAGATATGCCTCGAAGAGGTTGCATCCCCGATGTATTATCTTATAGAATAGTATTCGACGGGCTTTGCGAAAGTTTACAGTTAGAAGAAGCAACTGTTAGCTTAGACGAAATGCTTTTCAAAGGCTACAAGCCTCGCAGAGATAAGCTTGAGAGATTTCTGCAAACGCTAAGTGAGAGTGAAAAGTTGGAGATTCTCGGTAAAGTTATCGGTAGCTTACATAGAGGAAACGCTATCGATGCAGATCTCTGGTCGGTTATAATACCTACAATGTGCAAAGAACCCGTGATATCGGGTTCTATTGATTCTCTGTTGAACACATTATTAAAGGAAGAAGTTCCTTTATCAGCAATACAACAATGCTAGGTCACTTGTGGTGCAAGTTGATGTTTCTGTGAGGTCTTTAAGAATGATTATCTGGAGATTCAAGAAAGTAGTTAAGAAGCTCTAAATTAAGGTGGTTCAGGACAAGAGGTATGTAAGGGTGTTTTCGTCATTTACATTTTAAAAAGCCCTAAATTAGTTTCAGGTTGTTTGGTTTCATTAGTTCGTTTTTGTTTCTTCTCCGGCTACTTCTTCTCTTGCTAGGTATTTTCCCAAAATTCATCAAAGTTTCGATTTTTGTTAGCTTTTTTGGTGATTGCTTCTGCATATATGTGGCTTTAAGAGCTTTATTATATTGTTAAACCTAATCTAATCTTGTATTATCGCTTTGGCATTAGTTTTATAGCTTTGTTTTAAAAAGTTTTGAATTTGTTGTGGTTTCAAACTCTGTTTTGGTTTCAGGAATGAATTTTGGAGTGAAGATGATGCAGAAGAAAGTGGCGGTTCTATACCATTACCCGTGCCATGACGGTGTTTTCGCCGCTTTAGCCGCTAATCTCTACTTATCAGCGAATTCAATCCCTACGCTATTCTTTCCGAACACAGTTTACTCACCAATCACAATCAGTCAGCTTCCTCTTCAAGAAATCAGTCATCTCTATCTTCTCGATTTCACTGGACCGCCTGGTTTCGTCCACCAAGTCTCTCCTAAAGTCGATAATGTTGTGATCCTCGATCATCATAAAACCGCGATTGAGAGCTTAGGCGATGTCTCTACGACTTGTAAGAACGTTACGAAAGTTTTGGATATCGAAAGAAGCGGTGCGACCATTGCTTATGACTATTTTACTCAGAAGCTGACCGAAGAATCTCGAGGTAACTGCAGAGAGATGAATGATTTTAAACGAATGAGACGAGTTTTCGAGTACATTGAAGACGCGGATATCTGGAAATGGAAATTACCGGAGAGCAAAGCATTCAACAGCGGAATCTTGGACTTAAAGATCGAATACGATTTCAATCAGAACCAATCACTGTTTCAGGAGCTACTCTCATTGGATCATGAAAGTGTGATCAAGAGAGGAAAAGAGAGTTTGGCTCGGAAACATAAACTGATTCACGACGCGTTAGAACGGTCTTACGAGATTGTTCTTGGAGGCGATGAAGTGTTTGGTCGGTGTTTAGCTGTAAACGGAGATGAGATTGCGGAACTTAGAAGCGAACTCGGGAATCAATTAGCTGAGAAGAGTAAGAATTTGAAATTCCGCGGTATTGGAGCTGTTGTTTACCGAGTTCCCGAGCTTGAAGATGAGAACAGAGTTAAAATAAGTTTGAGGAGTGTTGCAGAGGAAGATACAACACCGGTTTCGCAGAGATTCGGAGGTGGTGGTCATAAAAATGCAAGCTCCTTCTTGTTAAACTCCATGGAGTTTGAGCAATGGAAGGTGACATAGAAACTCTTGATTTGACCCGGTTTGGTACCACATTGCCAATTTTTGGTCACTTGAATTGGTTTGTTTTAATTTGGATTATTAGGCATTATGTAAACCGAATTTATTTTGGTATTGGTGATAGATAGAATTAAACCGGCTCATTGTTGCCTCCGGTGGGGAATCTTAATATGATTCTGGGCCCATAAGATCTATTTAAAAAAACATAATGGGCCTATAAGTGAATTTCAAAACATTATCTACTTGTGAATAATCAAATTAAATTAATAATTACCAATCTAATAAAAAAAATGATTTGTAGAGATTATAACCATTGGTTTTTAATGAATTTGGTTAGTTAGTGAATTATAATATTTTTCTGTTATTTTAACCAATTTTTCTTTCTAATAACTAAATTATTCTACATTTTTTTAACGTTGGTACTAATTCGTTGATTTTCTTTTGGAGGTTGTAAAATGAAGAAGATTCACACTAGTATTAAAAGCACAACCAAATAAATGTTAAAAGTTAAAGAAAAAAGGACATTTCCGACAAACAGTGAAACCAAAATTTTAAGATTTACTGTCATTTGGATAGATTTTCGAACCCTACCATAATATTTGGGTCAATTGATGTTAGATTCTTGTCAGAGGCAAGAATCACTCTCATTAATTTCGGTAAAGACTAAGATTTTGAAAAGAAACTATATAATAAATGCACACCAGATACCAATACGTATAAATTTATAACATAATAAAAATACTTATGGTTTCAATGTAACTTTTTGCTAACACCCACCTTTGTGGTCTCCCACAAAAAAAAAGTGAAAACGTGTTTTTAGTCAATAAAATTAATTTATTCCACAATTAATTAGCCGAAAGACCTTAACAATTTTTAAACCCAAAAATCTTTTCACACTTATAGAAGAAAAATTGTATGGAGGAATTTTAATGTGCATGTGCCAATACAAGACAGAGAGACATAATGTTGGATTCTACATAGACCAGCAATAAACTTAAAATGAATCCAATGCTTATACATGTAAAACTATAAGATATAAAATAAAATATTACTACATTTGTAATCGTTTGGAGTTTGGACACATACAGAAGAATTAATATATTAATACATTCAGGATTTTAATATTACGCTCCTAATTTTAGTTTTTTTCTCGCTAATAAAAAAACTTAGAAATTAGAAATTTATATTAAAATATTTACATATTATTAAAAAGAGATAAATATTCAATGGACAACAGCTAATAGATGCCTCTGTTTTTTTTTCTTCTCTGCACTAATATCGACCAAACTCAAAAGACAGAGAAAAAAGAAACATTAACACAAAACACCACACTACTTTCACTACTTCAAATCAACCGCCCCACAATTTTCCCCTTTAACTAAAAAGTACCCCATCACTTCACGATATCACCAACCCGTCCACAACTTCTCATTTCTCCAAAAAATACCCCACCACTTCCGAAATCACCAAATTAACCCAAAACAGAGAGATAAACCTCACACTGTATTGAAGTCTTTCCAATCTTAAACCCTGGAACCACCGTGAAAGCAGCACGTGGCTCAGCTTCCGGCGAACTCTCCGACGTCGGAAAAAACGCTTCTTCAGCTACACTCTTCATATACACTTCAGAGAATCTAACACCTTTCGGTACTCGAAAAATCTCAGCTTCATGATCAAATGCAAAAGCCAAACAATGCAAAAGCCAAATCCTTTTCGCCATTTCGAGAAATCCCGAACACAAACTCGTCTCCGGGAATTCGCAAGCAGAGATTTGATTCCTCAAATGCAAATGTCCGTAGAACGCTTCCTCCATCTTCGGATGTATAAGCTGCAAGAATTTAGCTCGACAAAACCGAGCAAATCTTGATTTTGGCTTTGCTTTCAAGTAATCTCTCGGTTTCATCGATCTAAGTTCGATAAACCTCTCAAAGAACATTTCTTTCTTCTTCGTGTAGCTTCTTGAATCACTCGAGGTCGAGAAATACGGTAGATGAAACGCTTCAAACATAACATTCGAGACAAAATGTTCGAAAGTGAAACACTTGTGGTCTTGCTTGTAATAGAAAACACCGGGAACGATCGAATTAGCAGCTGCTGAAATATCCCATCCTGCGAGTTTCATTTGCTCGATCATTATCTTGACGAATCCACGTACTGATTTAACCGTGTGATGAAGATACGTAACGAAATGAGTCGGATTTAGCGCCGATAAGTGAAGATTATCTAACGGATTGCAAAGTTGTCCGCTTTGGTTAAGTCTCTTCTCGATTAACTTGTTCCGTTTCGTCGATTCTTCGAGTTTCTCTTTTAAGAATATAATCTCTGAGTCTTTAAGCTTATACTGTGACTCAAGCTTCTTCCCCGTTACCTCATACGTCTTCAATAAACTCTTAAGCTCTTGAATCTCTGCGAGAATCAACGTTCTTTCCGGATTCGGATCCGTTTGTTTCTTCAAGAAACTTTGTTTCAGTTCAGACAAAGTCTTGAGCTCGGCTACAACCAAGTTATCTGCTTTTTGAATCCCGATTGAGTCATACGGAGACTGAGAATGCTGTAACTGCGCATAAGCCGCTTTGATCGAAGAAACAGTAGCAAACAGCTTTGCAAGAAGAGCTTCTAATGCTAGACTTTTTTCGTATTCTTCTTCGAGTTTGTAGAATGACTTAGACAAAGTCGTGTTCTTGGTATCGAATTTTATCCGTTTCATTTCCCCTTGTGGAGGAGCAGCACCTGTTAGCTTATGAATGTTGAGAACTTTCGCAAACGTGCGTCTGAATTTACCCTTAGAAGCAACAACCATTGGTTTCACTGTCTCCATCTGCAAAACCCATCACAAAGAAGAAACAACAGTATCAAGAACATAGTAAAAAGTAAAGAAGAAAAGAAAATGAAATGATGAATGTTACTATACATAAAGGAAAAAAGAGTAACAAGCTTTAATACTTAGATCAAGGACCGTTAATGGAGGGCCACAAGATTCTTTAATGTAAAATCCTCCAAATAGAACTTGCTTTTAGTGAAAAAAACTAAATGAAAAAGGCTTAAATGTTTCACTAATAGTGATCAAAATTCACAAAAGAGAGATCTATAAATACTGCTTTAAAATTGTTCACAAAGAGTTGTGAAGAGTTCATGGTTTATGCTTAGAAAATGCTATTATTATTTTTTTAAAAGAGAATGGAATAAAGAATAAACAAGATGTGTGTATGTATACCATTTCTTTACATGAATGAATCCAATCTACATATTTTTCTTTCTCATATTTTAATTTGTGGGGCTAAATTTAGTCAAAATGTGGAGCTACACTACAGAATCAAACAAACAATAATAAAAGATATGCCAACCAAACATAAATAAATCTCTGCAAAAAACACATGACTTATGCAGAAGCAGAATAATTCACCTCACTGAAAATGATACATTTCATTTAAAAAAAGTAAACAGAAACAAATATGTATTTAATACATAACTTATAACAAAAACCCTAATGTGAATACAGTACAAACCTTAAAAACCAAATGTATGGTTAAAATTTGAAACAAGAGGACAAGTTTAAAGCCTGACAAACCCTACCAAACACATTTAGTACCAAGCAGACACAAGTCCCACAATCTATGCCTCGTTGTGTGATTCTAGACTCTAAACTCATAGCTTAACCAAACAGAGCCTTAAAGACAAATTCATCTTTAAGCCCACAAAAACAGAGCTTTTTGGTTTAAGGGTTAAACAGTAAAAAATATCTGAGATTTCAGATTTTACTATGAAAGCTTGATAATTTTAGAAGAAAGATTCAACATACAAAGAAACTAATAAAAGTCAAAAGTCATACCTTGTGAAAGTTTCAAGCTTTTTCTTGTTTTCTCTTTGTTTATATCTGAAGATTCTCACTTCATTATAGAGTACATCTGAAGAAAAGTAGCTTGAGAGTTTGACAAATCAACTTCTGATTAAACCCTGAAGAAAAAAATACAAATCAACCCAAGAATGAGAACAAAAACATAGAACAGAGATGAGAAAAGATAAACTCAAGATTCAAGAAACAAAAAATGAACAAAAATCTGATTTTTTTTTCTTGTTTTGATGTAAAAGAAGAAAGTACTTAATAAGTGAACTATATATATAAGTGAACAAAAAAAAACAATTAATGCACATTATTGTTATAAGCTAACAACAATGGAGATTAGGCCCACGTTCTAGTGACATGAACCTTCCATTTTATTGCAATAATATTGAAAACGAAATGAAAAAAAAAACCATGAAATTAGGCAATAATAATAATAATGGAATCGAATCATTCACCAGAAGCTCACATGAAAGTTACCAAACCAAAAACAAAACAAAAAAGAACACTCACCAGAAAAAAAACAGATCTCTCTGTTCTTTACACTTGAAAATGTCTTTTTGCAAAACAGATTCTTTCAAAAGCTCGAGGGAGAGAGAGAGAGAGAGAGAGAGAGAGAGAGAGAGAGGTGTTTGATGAGAGAGAAGATGGGGAAGATGAAAGAAGACGAAGAGAGAGTAGAAAGAAGAAGAAGAGAATAAAAATGTGAAAAGACGAAAAAGGACGAAAAGACAGAGCAGAGAAAAAAAAGCATTGGGAGTTTCAAAAAATTGTTGTGTTTTGTTTCCGAAATTACCCTTGAGGCTAGAGTATATTTACACCGGCCGTTGTGACTTCGATTAGTGTGAGATCTCGAGATGCGCAAAGGGTATTTTAGTCATTTGAGTAATATAGGAATGGGAATCTTTGTAGCCATATATGATAGTGATCTTATGGATTTGGGAGGGCTTATTATTGGGCTATTTGCTACTAATTAAGCTCAACTATGGGCCATATGAACTCATAATGTAAATGTTTTTGATGGAAGCAAGTTAATTTTGTTTGTGAATTTTTGTCAAACGGATAAAATTGTATGTTGTAAAGTTATTCACTTATTTGTAATATATTAGGTAAGGTAAGTATTGTAAAATAAAATAAAATTAAGTTTTAATAAACAAAGAGTTTGCAATCATGTATTGTAAAATTTAAATGTATGTTCAAATGATGTAATACGAAGACAAAAAAGTAAACAATTTGTCTTTCTTTTGCCAAGATTGTGTAATTTCATATTATAGTCAAAGAAATAATTTTGATGTTTGTTTTTTTTAAAATTTCTTGTTGTTCGTTTCTGACTTTTTTTTTTCATTTTGGACCAACACTAAATTTAATACTATGGGACCAGATGATTGTAACTTGTGCATACGAATTAGCAATCTGTCCTAAATTACTCATGATGTCATTCAAATTTTCTCTTGGTCGTTTTGTTATAGTCATGAAAAAACCAATATTTTTACAAAAGTATGTTGCTTAGTCAATTACTAATTACGTACGAGAATAAAACAAGGGAAGGTCAAATTTTCTTGTTGTTTTACTATAGTCACGAAAAATTATTTATTTTGCAAGTTATGTTGCTTAGTCAATTACAAAATACGTAAGAAAACAAAAATGTCAATTTCTTTCTAATTTTCTCCAAAAATGTCAATAGAAAGATTTGTAAGAATTTGAATTAGGAAAGACGAATATAAACCGATATTTTTATTTTCTTAAATACACAATTAATCTTATCGCAACAGTAAATAAAAATCTTATAAAGTGTATCTACCTACCAAAAAAATGGGCACATTATCAAATTATTCGCTATCATTATATACTAAAACAGAAATTTTGACTAAACTTAGAAAGAAAATATACATATATTCCTTAATCAACCATAAATATCTTTACATTTTATCAACTGTAATTATATAAGTATAGGTCTAATGTGTCCTAATGAATCATTCAACGCACTATCTTCTTCTTCTTCTTCTTCTTCCTCCTACTTGTCGAGGTCAATGATGGCTGTTTAGCCTGCAAATTCTCAAGATTTATAAATTACACTAAAAAAATAAATTTAGCAACTTTTCATAAATTCTTTAGCTCTCAAGTCATGAACTTTAATACCTAACAAGTAAGTTTATAATCTCTTTAAATTAGGAAATTTTGAGTTTTGCAATTGAAGTAAGAAATTGAAAAACTTGATCTTTTTTTTCTGTAATGGGTTTTGATGTGATCTGCAAAAAAAGAAGCAATTTTGAGTTTCTGGGTTTTTTTTCAAAATTTGTTCTTGAGTTCTAAATTTGTTGCTTTCTAAAATAATATATGAAATTTAAGATGTGAGGCGTTTTTTTCTTCACATTGTTTCGTCACGTTCGTTTCCCTTCACGTTTCTTCTCTATATCAATCACAATTCACAATGTCTCAAATATTCAATTTAAAAGATTTTGGAAAAAAAAGTAATCTTTTTGATAAAGTAAGCAACTTTATAGTTAAGTTTGTGTTAATGGCTGATTTTCATCTGATTTACTCTTTTGGTGTCTTCTTTTAAAAGGTTATTGAATCTGAAGATGAGTGTGATTAGGCGAAATTGGCTCAAGAATGGATCTAGTTTTGGATTAGTGATCTTAGTACTGTGTTTGGTTTGTTATGTTGGTAATTGTCAATTTGATGACACCAATGACTTGGACAATCCAGCTGTTCTTAGGCTCGTTACGCAGGTGGTTTATAGTAAGCTCTCTAATAGTACCGCTGCTCTTAACCGCGAGCTCGGTGTGCGAGCAAAGTTTTGCGTCAAAGACCCGTTAGTTTTCTTACTCTTGAACCATTTTCTTGCAGTTTCTTTGCTTGTTTAGTTGATAATCTTGGAAACTTGTATCATTAGTGCAACCAAAATGTCTCATTTGCTTGAAAACTTGTAACATTTGCTTAACTTTAGGTAAAAATTTACCAAATTCTTGTGACATTGTGGTTATAATCTCAGGGATGCTGATTGGAACAGAGCTTTTAATTTCTCTACCAACTTGGAGTTCTTGTCTTCCTGCATTCGGAAAACCCGAGGTATGGACTTTTACTAATAGCGCGAATCGAAATAGCAGATTGTTTGTTACTTGGTGGTTGAGATAAGATTGAAATTTCATATCTTTTGGTGTGTTTCTTTATTTGTTACAGAACTCTCATATGCTTATGGTTATTGAAATTGATCAGCTTTAACATAAAGTTCGTATCTTTTCGTGTTTTTTGTTCAAAGTTTGCAAATTTATGTACAAGAATTGCGGCTTTTTCGGTTTTGGAACAGGTGATATTGGTAGAAGTATCTGCACAGCAGCAGAAATGAAGTTCTATTTTAACGATTTCTTCAATAAAAAGTCGACTACCCCGGGGAATTTAAGACATAATTTGAATTGCAACTTGACTTCATGGGTCTCTGGTTGTGAACCTGGATGGGGTTGCAGTGTAGATCCAGACGAACAAGTCGACATGGAAAACTCGAAAGAGTTTCCCAAAAGAACAAGAAACTGTATGCCTTGCTGCGAAGGGTTCTTTTGTCCTCGTGGACTCACTTGTATGATACGTAAGCAAATCGAAAACACTTTCATTCGTTTCTAAAGTTTTTTTCTTCGTATAAAAGGTCTAAAATTTGTGTTCTGTTTTTGAAAATAGCTTGTCCTCTTGGTGCTCATTGCCCTGTAGCTACACTTAATAAGACAACCACCTTATGCGAACCGTGAGTCTTTTTTATCTGTATGTTTTTCTAATATGTGACATTATTGCGGAATAAGATGTTGGAAAAACGTCGATTTCTATAGGTATACGTATCAATTACCACCAGGAAAACCAAACCATACTTGTGGAGGTGCAAATGTATGGGCCGATATCAAAACCAGCGCCGAGGTTTTCTGTTCCGCAGGATCTTACTGTCCAACCACGACTCAGAAAGTACCGTGCGATAGTGGGTATTCATTTTTCCGTCCCTTCAAACTCCGTTCTGTTACTACCCTATATCAATTAAACTAATGATGCAGCTACTAATCTATTACACTTTTATGTTGATTCAGGCACTATTGTCGAATGGGGTCTACGTCTGAAAAACGTAAGCCTTCGAAAATATTCATTAAATGTTTGTTGTTATATAACCATTTCCTTGTTTCGATTATGAAACTATGAAATGTTTGTTGTTACATAACCATTTTATTTACTTAATATTATGAAATGTTTGTTACTAGTTATCTCTTCACTATTATTAACTACTTCTTGTTTTTGCAGCTTGCTTTAAGTTAACTTCTTGCAATCCCAACACTGCAAATCAGAACATGCATGCATTTGGAGTTATGGTTATTGTAAGTTAATACAGTTATTGTTAGTTAATTCAGTTATTGTTAGTTAATAATGAATGTCCAAAGATTTTAAGCATTTTATAAGAGAGAGTGTCTTTCAATTTGTGTTGTGTAGGCTGCAGTGAGTACTATTCTACTGATTATATACAATTGTTCGGATCAAATCCTAACGACGAGAGAAAGAAGGCTAGCGAAATCAAGAGAAGCAGCGGTGAAGAAAGCGAAAGCTCGTCAACGATGGAAAGCGGCTGCTAAAAAGCAAATAAGTGGGTTCCGAGATCAAGTAACTCAGAAATTTTCAGGTAAACTATCTAATGATGGTGGTAGTTTCAAGAGGTTAGGTCGCGGTGACTCTTCTGAAGTAGACGAAGAAGATTTAGAAATGTCGAAATTCTCAAGTCCCGCGAGTACCTCTACGGTGCAATCGAGTTACGAGATTGAGGACGTTGAAGCTGGTAATGAAGGAAAGAGAGTAATAAAAGGACATACCGTGGCGAAAACTATGAAAACACAAAGCCAAGTGTTCAGATACGTGTATGATCGTATCGAAAAGGAGAAAGCTAGGGAGCAAGAGAATAAAGATCTTACATTTTCAGGATTAGTTAAACTGGCTACTAACTCCAAAACTCGAACAAGACCTCCTATGGAACTTTCTTTTAAAGATTTGACTCTTACGTTGAAATCTAACGGTAAGCATTTGTTGAGATGTGTCACGGGAACTATGAAGCCAGGTCGTATAACCGCGGTTATGGGTCCATCAGGAGCAGGAAAGACTAGTCTTCTTAATGCTTTAGCCGGGAAAACTGTTGGATGCAAATTACGCGGTTTGATTCTTATAAACGGAAAGCAAGAATCGATCCATTCGTATAGGAAAATCATCGGCTTTGTACCACAAGACGACATTGTTCACGGTAACTTAACCGTGGAAGAAAATCTTTGGTTCCATGCTAAATGTAGATTACCCGCTGGTTCAACAAAAGCCGATAAAGTTCTAGTCGTTGAACGAATCATCGACTCTTTAGGGTTACAATCTGTGAGAAACTCTTTAGTTGGTACCGTAGAGAAACGAGGAATCTCGGGAGGGCAGAGGAAACGAGTTAATGTCGGTTTGGAAATGGTAATGGAACCTTCTATTTTGTTTTTAGACGAACCCACTTCCGGTTTAGATAGCGCCTCGTCGCAGCTTTTGCTTAGAGCACTTCGTCATGAAGCCCTCCAAGGCGTCAATATTTGCATGGTGGTTCACCAACCAAGGTATACATTATAACAAATACTCGATAAATTAATATTTCGCTAAATTAATAAATATCATGGTCCCAACGTTATTAATATAATTCTTTGTTGCAGTTATACGTTGTTCAGAACGTTCAATGATCTAATACTTCTCGCAAAAGGCGGACTTACGGTGTACCACGGATCAGTCAACAGAGTCGAAGAATACTTTTCGGGTCTTGGAATAATTGTTCCCGAACGTATTAACCCTCCGGATTATTACATTGATGTTTTGGAAGGAATTCTGATATCAGATGGGAATGCTGATGTTGGTTACAAAGAGCTTCCACAAAGGTGGATGCTTTACAAAGGTTACTCGGTTCCATACGATATGCGGATTAACGAGAGTACTACTGAACATGAAACGAATCCGGATTCTGAGAATAATCCGAGAAATAGTGATGCGGAACAAACATTTGTTGGAGAGCTTTGGGGAGATGTGAAGAGTAATTTAAAGTTGCGTCGTGATAAAATACGACATAACGTATTACAGTCTAGTGATTTATCACACAGAAGAACTCCTACTATGTTGCTCCAATACAAATATTTTCTTGGAAGGTATAGTTTCTTACATTCTTCGCGACTTTCTTGATTCTTGGAATAAACCGGATTAATGTTCTTGATTTTCAGGATAGCGAAGCAGAGAATGAGAGAAGCGAAATTACAAGCTACGGATTATTTGATTTTATTACTAGCTGGAGCTTGTTTAGGATCATTGATCAAAGCAAGTGATGAGAGTTTTGGAGCTGCTGGTTATACGTACACGATTATCGCTGTTTGTAAGTTTATATAAACTTTTCTTCTATTTTCGAGCAAGTTTCTTCGTATTCTTATTGGTTTATTCTTCTTTTGTTAGCTCTTTTGTGCAAAATAGCGGCTTTGAGATCGTTTTCACTAGATAAGTTACATTACTGGAGAGAAAATGCTTCGGGGATGAGTAGCTCGGCGTGTTTCCTTGCGAAAGATACGATAGATTGTTTCAATACACTTGTCAAGCCATTGGTTTATCTATCAATGTTCTATTTCTTCACGAACCCGAGATCTACGTTTCTCGCTAACTATATTGTTTTGGTCTGCCTCGTGTATTGTGTGACTGGTATCGCGTACGCGTTGGCTATTTTCCTTCATCCGGGTTCTGCTCAGCTGGTGAGTTTTTCGTTTCGGTTATGCGTTGGAAGAAATTTTTTCCCTCTCTGCTTACTCAAAAATTGACGGACTTTTCGGTTTTGTTTTTGTAGTTTTCGGTTCTTCTTCCGGTTGTTTTAACACTTGTCGCAACTCAACCAAAGAATAGTGAAGCAATGAAGATCATAGCTGATTTATGTTATCCAAAATGGGCTTTACAGGCATTTGTGATTGGAAATGCTGAAAGGTATGAATTAAAAACCAATCCCTTTTTCGGTTTAAATAGCTCGGTTTTGATATGTCGTATGGTTTTTGCTTATTGGGTTGTCAGGTACTATGGAGTATGGATGATTACTCGCTGTGGATCGCTTATGAAGAGTGGCTACGATATTAATGAATGGAATATATGTATAATGATATTGATTCTCATCGGTGTGGTTACTCGTGGAATCGCCTTTGTTGGGATGATTATACTTCAAAAGAAGTAAAGAATTAATCCGCTGATACCTCGGATGGTTCTTATACTTTGGCGTAGGAGAAGGATTTTCGCGGTTCTACGGTTGGTTGAATTCTACCAAGATTGTTGCGAAATTCATTGTTCATCTTAGTTTCATTTGTTGTCTTAGAGGTAAGATCATTTGTTACATCTATATTGGTTTTTAGCTAATCTATGAGCTCTTTTAAAGTCTTGGCTTGTTCTTAGATTTTGGCATAGTTTTAAACTAACACATGACCCAAATTATGCAATCTTCTTCTTCTTGTTGAAGGTAAGAAAGTTTCTGATTAGTTTTTGTGGATATTAAATGTGTTAATTCTCTAAATATAAAGTTTTACTATGCAAATGCTTGGAAATATATAGAACCTTTTTTTTGTTGTATATTATTTTGATTGTTAGTCGAAAAAAGTATATCAAAACTAACATTTGTACATACAAAAATATTAGAGTATTAATTGGGATTTTAATTGATTTTTCCCCCTAATATCAGCATTATAATACCTTCAACTATTTGTTCAAAAAGAAATCATATATGCAATTTGATGGTAAAATTATGGTTTTTTTAACTGTTAGAGGTGCCATAAGTTTGAACATTATAATGCTGATTAACTTGGGAAATAAAAAGTGAAAGTAATAAAGAATCTTTAAATTGTATCATTGTCAATGTCAGGGGCGGCTCATTGTGAAATTGGGCCCCGTGCAATAAATGAAAATGGGTCCTATTAAAATTATAAAATAATATTTTAAAACGGAGACAAGAAAGAGACAAAACCTATGAGAATATATTGGATAAAACTAATAAAACGTTATGAGCCATATTTATTTACAATTAGCCCAAATTCTATTATATAATCACGTGATAAGATCTCTGTGAGGTTACTCTAATTTTTTTAGATGCAACTTTTCTACAAGAAATTTCTTGAAATTTGGCCCTCAAAATAGTAAAGGAAAGCACAAATTTTTTTTGGGCCCTGCGCAAATGCTCCGGATGCACTGGTCCAGCGCCGGCCCTGGTCAATGTGATTCCCTTAATTAAATTATTCATTCTTTGTTTAATTAAAAACTAAATAATCTGGTAGCGACTTTTAAAGTTGAAGAATGATTAGTGCTAATTCTTTTTTTCTCAACCTGATACACTTGATTAACACCATAATCATTATTAAAGTGCACAAACTTCAATCCAAAAGAATAATTAACAATGACGTGGCGAAACATGATTGGTTTATACAACATTGGATTTAGAACCTCTCTGCCTTTAATTAAGAAGACAGCGAAGCCAAGAACAATTTTTTCCATTTTCGTTTATGCTCCAAAAAAAAAAAAAAAAAAAAACAGATCTTTATTTATCAATAATTAATGTCACAATCATCAACACCGAGCCATCGTCATCTTCATCTCGGTCTTTGATCTTCTTCATCTTTCTACCGACATCTCAAAATTTCTACTTTTTGTGCTAAATCAGAAGAAAGTTTGGGACTTTGATAGGTTTCGATGAAACTTCGACAAATTCTGGGTTTTTTCTGAATCTTTTTTTGGTAGAAATTTTTTTTTTTTTTTTTTTTTACTTGAAGAAGAAGAAGATAAATGGGTTGTGCTGGATCATCACAGTCTCAAGGAGAAGGTGAAATTACTTGTTCAATTTTTGTTGGGTTTTGTTAAAAATGTTATCTTTAGGTTTTGGAGATGATAAAGATGTGATTTTTCTCCATTTATAGGAATAAATTGATGAGAGAAAGAGAAACCCTAGCATTTGAAACCTTGAAATTAGGGTTTATGTATTATTTGATCTTATTGGAGTTTAATAACAGTTACAAATGTCCATGGAAATGACATGAGCTAGGTTTTATCCTCCAATTGATTTATGTGATGTTTATAGTGCAATTCCTGGAATTGATCCCTCATTTGTGTTTAGCTTCTTCTTATGGCTAAATACCTGTGAATCCTAATTGGAGACTAGTATGATCAATGCATATATATGGTTCGGTGATGCAGTTAGATTGAAGAACATTGTGTTATGCATCAAGATGGATGATTTTGGTTGCTTGTTGTTGTTAGCAGGGTCAGTGAAGAAAATTAGGAAGCCGAAACCGTGGAAGCATCCTCAAGATATTACGAAAGCTCAGCTTATGCAACTGAGAGATGAATTTTGGGACACTGCTCCTCACTATGGCGGTAGGAAAGGTATTGTTCGATACTCGTTTCTTGATTTTGCCTTGTTTTCAGTTTCTTAGAGAGGTGCTTAAGTGCCATTGATTCCAAAAAGAAATGTAGGATTTGTAGAAAAGGGGCAGTAGTGATTGAGAGGAGGAAAAGAAAAATAGAGTCTTGAGGGCCCTACCGGATTCGAACCGATGACCTATTGATCTGCAGTCAATTGCTCTACCACTGAGCTAAGGACCCTTTGGTTGTATAGTGATTAGTGACACATAATGATGATTATGGAATATGCATTGATCATGTTAAAATGGATGATGTTTAGATAGTGGAAACTGGAAAGGAGTTAAAAAATGAGAGTTTAAAGGGCCCTACCGGATTCGAACCGGTGACCTATTGATCTGCAGTCAATTGCTCTACCACTGAGCTAAGGACCCTTTTGTTGCTTAGAGATCAATTGCACATAAAGATGATTATGCTTTAGTCATTGATATGCAGTGTGATTTGTAATAAATGATATTAGGAATTGAGTAAGATGAAAAAAAGAGAGTTTTGAGGGCCCTACCGGGTTCGAACCGGTGACCTATTGATCTGCAGTCAATTGCTCTACCACTGAGCTAAGGACCCTTTTGTTGTTCTTAACATGTGCCTTGTAATATTTCATGAGACTGAGATTTTTCAGAGTAAAGTTTGATGCAATGGAACTTCATTTAGATTATATCAGTGTAATATGATGATCTACTTTGGTTTTGTTTTATCAAAATATGTTTGTAATATTACACTCGGTAATCGCAGAGATATGGGACGCACTCCGCGCTGCTGCTGAAGCCGACATATCTCTTGCACAAGCAATCGTGGACAGCGCAGGAGTCATTGTTCAAAACTCTGATCTCACAGTATGTTATGACGAAAGAGGTCAGATTTCTAGTCTTTTTTCGCTTATCTCGTGAATTGTTCTTCTTGTTCTTGACTAGTTCTGTTCTTTCTCTCCAGGTGCTAAGTATGAGCTACCTAAGTATGTTCTAAGTGAGCCTACCAACTTGGTAGAAGAAAATTAATGAAGATCAAAGACTATTTTGAAAAGGCGAGAATCAAAAAATGTAAATCTTGTGTGTAAGTAGTACATTAGGAATCTCTCTGCTTTTGTCTATTTAACACTTTACCACATCTCATTCTGACTTGTAATTTAAGAAACTCGAGATTGTTTCCGAAATCCGAATGACAGATTGTTCGGTTTCATGATCTTGATTCTGTTTTTATATGTTAATGCTCTGATGAAGTGCTTGGATCACTCATGGTCATGCTCATACTCGTACTTATCTCGGTCTCTATCATTTCGTAATACTTCTTCATTGTGTTCATGTTCTCAAGTCTCTTTGTTTCTTTATGTACTGAAGCTTCTTCAAGCTTCTCCACCATTGCCACTATCTTCTTACCTTCCAACATTTTAACTACTTCCGACATTAAAGGTCTATCTTGAGGATCGGGACTTGTACAAACTATCGCTACTTGGATCATAGTCATTGCTTCTTCTCTGTTGTAGTCTGATCCTAGTCTCATATCCACTAGTTCCAAGAGATGGTTCTGCTCTCTTATAACCTCCACCTAGAGAAATCAAGAACAAGAATAAGAAAATTTGAGATTTTATTTTACTTATGGTTATGTGAAAATGTAAATGTTTGATATTATTATTATTTATTACCAAGTCAATAAGATAGAAAGTTTTGTCTTTGGATAATTCTCTTGTATTACTTCTTCCATGAACAATCTCTAAAGCTACAATTCCAAAGCTGTAAACATCCGCTTTATCGGTTAAATGACCTCTCATTGCATACTCTGGAGCCATATAACCGCTGCAAAAAACATCGCGAAATGTGTTATAATCATATCTTACACAATTACATAATTTTTTTTTTAATTTGACTTACTATGTTCCGGCTATTCGAGTACTAATATGAGTATTATCCTCTTCATCAAGCTTAGCAAGACCAAAGTCTGATATTTTTGGATTTAATTCTTTGTCTAATAACACATTAGTAGCTTTGATGTCTCTATGCACAACCTTTAGCCTCGATTCCTCATGGAGATAAGCTAGCCCTCTCGCTACACCGATACAGATTTTTCGTCTTGTTGGCCAGTCCAGTCTCACTTGAGTTTCTTGAGGACCTTTTAACAGAAAGAAAAATGTTGTAAAACATAACTAAATTCAAGATTTGGTGATATATATTAAGGAGTTTAGTGTCTAGCTAACCAAACAATGCTCGAGCGAGGCTATTGTTTTCTACGAATTCGTAGACTAACAAAAGTTGGTCTCCTTCAACACAACATCCATATAGTTTTACTAGATTTGGATGATGTAGAGCAGAAATCATGCCAATCTCATTCAAGAACTCGCGATTCCCTTGTTTTGATCCTGTCGAAAGCTGTTTTACCGCGATTATTGTTCCATTTGACAACTCTCCCTGTAGTCATTATATAATACAGAGTTTTGTCAATTGGTCAACAAACAATGTTCTTAGTTGTGATCTTTCTATATGTTCTTACCTTGTATACTTGTCCAAAACCGCCTTTTCCAATCATATTTGCAAAATCAAAGTTGTTTGTAGCGGTTTTTATTTTCTTCAACGAGAAAGAACTAACCATAGGTTCTAATCTCTTGAATTCTGAAAGAAAAAAAAATCTCAAACCATTATTGGGAAACACATATATCTATATACACACACACATCAATCATTTAATTATAGCTTATTTAGTAGTATTATGTGTACCTCTTTCCATTTGAGTTTTCGATTTGAAGCAAGTTTTTTTGCAGAGGATACCAATTAGTAGAAATAAGAGAAAGACAATCAAAATGAGTGAAACTATGTGGGCAGGTTTACTCATACCACGTCTTGGTGGATTGAAATCTATTTGCATAAATGTTAAAATTTTCGTTAGAAATAAGAAAATCAAACAAACTTTAATATGACAAACCATGAATATATTGTTTACTTGGATCCACTGATATAGCTGATATGAGAGGACCATAAACATCTTTTGTTGGAATAACCGTAGTTCCTTTCCCGGACCAGTACAGTTGTATCTCCAACGTTCTGTCTGTTATATCGACAGGAAATGTCTTAATGACAACATTTCCAACACCTTTTGCTTCTTCAGCGATATTGAAATCTTTCACCACGAGCTTTCTCTACATTCTTTTACCAAAACTTTAAAATGTGACCATGTTTTTAAATATATATAAGTTCTTTGAGTTATTACCTGAATGTATATGTCGAAAAAGCGTCTTCCTAAGCTTTGGTAAGTAAAATTAGCGGTGAACATAATTTCGGCAAAATGTAAATTAAGATTGTAACTTCCATTTACAAGACACAATGCATAGTAAGTGAGGGAGATAGTTGATCGACGAGCTTGCATATACATCTCAGGATCAACCATATTGAGCTCGGATGAGTTAAAACCGATGGTTACTCTCTCGGGAACATGTGTATCGTCTAAAAAAACTCCTACATTGCTTGAAAACCATCCATTTTGGCTTTCATATAAACTCTCCGGTCTATCGTATTTATCAGCTTTGTAAATTGTACCATTGATAGACACTTCATCTCCTCCACAATTGATATGAAGACCATTGAAAGCTACAACACGAAGAAATGTCGAAATGAATAAAACTTAACCATAAGACTAAAAATTTAGTGACGTATTTACATGTATACTTACTTTTAGGACATTGGTAGTTTTTCATACATGAAAGTCTGAAACAAAACATAACATATGTTAATCTTTCATTTTCTTGAAATTAGAAAAAATAAAGTTTCTTCTTATTGGACCGTTTAATTCATTGCAAATCAAAATGAATAGCCATGATAATTTCAAAAGTGTATTGTTTTTCTTACATATCATTGTATTGGCATACTGCATTGGTTGGATTAACTGAGAAATTGTTGTAACTAAGATCACTACAAAATAAAACATTGTTAATTATGATGTATAATTTTTTCAATATGTACCATATAAAGAAGTGAGAAAACTCACATTCTATATCCTTTGTTTACCATCCAAATAGGGACTGGTCCATTTAACATGTTTCCTGTAAGATATCTGTAAGAAAGAAGTATTTTACGCCAAAGTCTCAATGATTACACAGAAAATACAAAAAGAAGAGAAAGTTTTCAGACATGTAACCGCGGTCCCTAAGATTGGTATATGTGTTAGGAATGGTTCCACTTAGTTTGTTAAAGCTAAGATCTCTGCCAATATATTATTACAAAGTTAACTTTAGTTTTGATATCCTCCTCGTATAAATTGATTATATATATATACTTGTAGATATACTAACAAGAGATTTAAGGAGGTATTGTATCCAAGATACGCGGGTAAATGTCCTTTGAGATTGCAGTTCCGAAGAATTCTACAATGACAAAAGAGTAAATATTAAATTTTAATGTCCAAAAAAGTTTCAAAATGTAGTTAAATCTTAAGGCTCACAATGTTTCCATCTTTTTCATGTTCTGTAGCGGCGGAAATGGAGACTCGAGTCCATTCAAATCGCTGATTCTCCTAAAATTTCATATATAATTAAGTAAATTCACATTGAAAACAATGTAATCATGAGGATAAAGCTTATGTAGATAGTTTATAGATACAAGTCTTTTAATTGTTTGAGAGTAGCAATGGCAATGGGAATTGGTCCGACTAAACCACTTGCTTGAAAAAACCTGAGGTAAACACAACATCATAAGTTTAACTACTCCATCAAGAATGTTTAAAGAAGGAAAAAATCCGAAAACCGAAAAAAGAAAATCTTACATTCTCTCAAGTTTAGTCCAATTTTTGATGAAATTTGGAATTGTTCCTGTCAATTGGTTGTCACTTATGCGGCTATTTACAAAATGAACATTACCAACAACAACAAAAGAAAATCAGAATCTCTATATAGATAAAGCAAAAAAATAGAGACTTGTTTATGAAGCAAACAATGATACTTACAAATCTTTGCAAATGTAGTTGGAATTTCTCCATTGAAGTTGTTTGAGCTAAGAATTCTATACGAAAACCAAACAAAGAAAACAATTCGAATTTTCAAGTTTCAACAATACGAACATTAAACTCTAGCTAGTATGAATATTCTTACATTTGTTGAATGTTTGGTAAACTCCCGAGTTCCGGTGGTAATTCTCCTGAAAGTTGATTTGCTTCCAAGACACTAGAATCACAAAGTTCAAAAATAAAATAAAACACTATTTTAAACTAACTGAAATGCTTATAATTAAATTGAAAAACTTGAACGTAACTCATAGGCTAGTAAGAGTTGTAATGTTTCCCATCTCCTTAGGGATCGAATCCGTTAATCGGTTTCCAAGAAGCGATCTACATTTTATCAACATATAGTTACTCCAATATTTATATGTGCACTTATATAAAAACATGAACATTTATAGAGATATGTTTATGTCTACATGTTGACAAGTGGTAAGACTCCCCATTCAGGTGGAATAGACCCATTGAGATAGTTTCTAGAGAGATCACTACAACCAAGAATGACAGCAAAATTAGTTTGAAAGGGACAAAATCGTAAATTTCTCCATCGTTTATTTGGTTCTTGCTTACATTTCTTGAAGAAAAGGAAGTCCTACAAACCCTTTAGGAAGAGACCCTTGAAGATTATCTTTGTTGAAATGTCTGTCTCAAATATCAAATAGCAATAATTAATTTCACAAAAGTGACTCAATAAACCAAATAAATTTAACGAAAATCGATAGAGACAAAAAATCGCATTTTGGTAATGTGGCAAATGGTTCCTTTAGCGAAAGAGCAGTCACAAGTAATGAAGTCGTTCCATCTATTGATGGTTGACCACTCACTACCAGAAGAGGAGACTTCGCATGGATCCACATTCAAATCAATATTGGTCTTCTTCAATGTAGTTAGTGCAACTTTAAAAGCCTCAACTACAAAATAAATTCAAACACATAGGTCATATAATACACATGAAATGGATATAAATATGCGTAAATATACATAAATCTTTACTTTCGTTGGTAGGTAAAGTTGAAGATGATGCGAAACCAAAGTAGAAGAAGAGAACGGTTAATAGAAACCGATTGAACAACATTTCTTTTGTTGTTTTTCTTCACATTAGATTTAGAGTTTATGTTGTTGTTTGTGATTAGAGAAAAGAGAGACTTGTAGAGAGAGTCAGAGATATGGAGACAGGAGATAAACTAAATCAGCAATATATCTAGGGATTAAAAAATGTATAATAACTATGTTTAGGAGAGTAACATATTTCAAAAGTATTTAAGAAAATAAACTTTCGTAAAATGGTCATAATTTCTCTTTTACGACATAACTAATAATGATCATAACTCATAAGAAAAAGATTTGTTATTTTCTGTATTTACATTGTATATATCGAATATTTATAATATAGGTACATATTAATTAATGTTAGGAAGATTGAAATATTTTCGACAAGATCTCTGATAAATAAATAAAAAAAGGGATTAGTGACAACATCAACATTAAGTTTAAATTATACTAGAAAATTACCCGCGTTATACGCGGGATAAATTGATTATCGAATAAAATCAATAATTTTAGTTGGAAAACAATTACGGTAAATTATTATACATAATCTAAGGCCTATTTTATATATTTTGAATTTTACGATTATTTTATATACATGTGTTTCACCCGTGAAATAATTAAAGCAATAAATTTCATTAATAATTATTTTACTTGTAGGAAGGTGTATTTATGAAAAATTAAAAACATCTACTTGTCAAACAAAATAACACATGTAAAAATATATATGAAATTTTTTTTACATGCTCCTATATTTTCAAAATATAATCAATTGTTTTTTTCTATTTAAAATCAATTTTTTTGTGTGTATATGTTAAAATTTTGTTCACATTTAATTCTATTATATAAATCTATAATTTTTGAAATATTTTAATTTTGGCAAGTTTAAGATTTACTAATATTTTAATTTTGGTAAGCTTAAGAAGATTTAAATGTGTTTGGCAATTAGAGTTTAGTAATAAATATGTTTGGTAATGAGTATAAGAAAATTAAATAAATAAATAAAAATAAAAAGGAGAATAATTGTGGTGATGACACTTAAGCAAAATGCTATTAAAATGCTTCTCAGATAAATATATAGGATATTTTTACTAAAATAAACAACTTTCAATCACACTGTGATAAAAACATATCTTAGCTATCAAGTTGTCAAAAGGAAAAAAATATCATATTATTAAGATAAATTCTTAAAAGTACCACAAAATAAGTTTGTGTTCTAAATATAACTATAGGCTATAGCTCTATTAACAAGTTTTTCTTCTAAAAGTAAGTCCGACATTTTCTATCTAGCATTTCTGCTTCGAGTCTTTGCCACATCGTTATGAAACATGGGTTTGGACTCTCAGACTTTTTTGAGATACATATGATAAATTTTCTGTATCTCAAGGTTGGGCTTGGTTTTTTTGTCAAATTTTTTTCTATTAAAATGATATAAAAGCATTTTAATTGAAAAACTTTTAACAAAAAAAATTACAAAAGGAAAGAGAAGAAAACAAAGATTTATATCATTTTAATTGAAAAGTTTTTAACAAAAAACAATTACAAAGGAAAGAGAAGAAAACAAAGATGCAAAGTTATACTCCCTCCGTTTCATTATATAAAATTTTTAAGAGAATTTTTTTAGTTTCATTTTATAAGATGTTTTACTAGTTTCTATGCAGATTTTAATGTAATTTAATATTTTTGTCCTTCTAAATTCCGTAGTCTTATATATGATTGGTTGAGTTATAATTTTAGTTAATTATTAAATAAAATTTTATTTGTATTTTTTGTTTTTTTAATTCTTGTAAAATAAATAAAAAAATTTTATATAATGAAACAGAAGGGGAGTAACAACAAGAAGTAGTGACATATGTCAATCGATGAATGAAATAATTACAATCTTCTTCCGCGTGTGTATTTTGTAAAGTAGTGGCTTCAAATAGTGTTTGGTTTAACTAAACCAGGAAGAATCAAATTAAAATAGTCACGATCACTGGTTAATGTCGGTTCATCTAATCAATGAAAGTACGATGTCATGAATTGAAATCATGAAAATATTGTATAACTATTTTGGGAATTCGAATTGTATATCAATTGACGATAACATTGGACCAATCTGATGAAGTCAAGGTGGCCTATTCTAGTCTAATCCATATTTTTTTTAAAAAATATTAATATAAAGGGTTGGATGATTTTCTTGTCATGATTTATAATTGGAATAAAATGTTGATTACATTGCAATAACACGGATAACCTCGTAACTACACCGTGTAAATAAAATCTCGTAAACATATATAAACAGTCAAGAATTAGGCAAACATGGCTGCTTATAGACAAAATCGCAGCATTCCTTTTCGACAAATCAAAAGTTAAAAAAGCTTTAGGAGTAAAAGTATGACTTAATTAAAAGCAGTCAAGGTAAGCATTTTTCTCTTAGTCATTGTTCAATATTTATAATTTTCTACGTTAAAAGTAGCACAAATTTACCTTTTTGCAATGTTTTGAAAATCGGACCGGCTACCGAACCGGAGATACTTTTGGGTCATGGGTCAATGTGGTCTGATCGGGTCGAACTGGGTTTAATACTCCCTCTGTTCCAATATGTAAGTAGTTTTGGCTAGAAAAAATATCATTTAATATACATATTAAATATAATTTAATCAAACCTAAAAAAGACTACAGAATATTATTGGTCACACAATATTCAATAAAGATGAAAAGTACCTAGGATTCTCAAAACAACTTATATTTTGAAACAAAAAACAACTTATATTTTAGAACGGAGGGAGTAGTTTTTTGTAAAGTAATAATATAAATAGTTTTTGTATAACTATAATATCCAAATATATGATATAGCATTTGAATAAACATATATTTTTAATAAACATATATTTTTAAAAATTAAGAAAATCATTTTAAGAACAAAAAAACTATTCAAAGATAAAATTTAATGAGAAATAGTTAAGTTTATATGTAAAAAAAATTAAAAACATTAAACCATAACAAAAATTAACTAAATTCAAAACTTTTTTTTGTAGATAACTAAATTCAAAACTAGTATTTATTTTTATAAATTTTAATCATGAAAATTTTAAATATGGAAAAAAATAGAAATTTACACACAAAAAAAAAAACCTCAAACTCAGGTCAACCCAACCCGGCTAGTTGGCTGGTTCACGGTTGAACCCGGTCCGACCCCGGTCCGGTTCGGTTTTCAAAACACTGTTTTTTGCATGGCGAGATACGGTCTTGTTATACTTTATATAAGACAAAAATTGATTCTTTGTTACAAAAAAATTATATAGTATTTCACTGGATAAATAATTAGTTAATGGTCGTCAGAAACTATGGAAGCCGCCGAACGTGGATGGCAACGACATATTTATATTCTCTCATTTAGGACTGTCTATTTACTGTGCAAGTAATGCGGAACAAGGTCTACAATTTAAAATGGCCCAAAAATATTTATCAATATGAATATAAAACCAAATATAATGGGTCAAATGACCAAAATTTACCAATTATGTAATCAATACTCTCTATATTTACATACAATAAGAAAAAAAGTTCAAATTTAAGAGGTGTCATATGACACCTTATTGGTGAACATACATACATTCGCCATTAGATATTATGTACATGAACCCCACAATAGATTCATTTCTGGCGGCTAGACATTATTTACATTTTTATGAGATTTTATTAAGTGTATAAATATGTGAACACTAAAAGCTTCCCAACTGCTTCTCTCTCTCTCTCTCTCTCTCTCTCTCTCTCTCTCTCTCTCTTGAGAATTGATTATTTCGCCGGAGAAGAAAAATGAAGAAAAAGATGGGTTTCATTTTCTCAGTCAAGAAAGTTATGTATGCTCTTCTCTTCTTTGTGATCTTCCTTGAAATCTTTGGAAATGCTCAACTTTTACCAGAAGATGAAGGTATGTATCACTCTTTGTTTTAATTGTAATTTTTTCTTTGGAAATGACCTTCAGGAGTTACTATATAGGTACCTTATTCACTTTCATTCGAAGAAAAATTATTCTATATGGTTCCCCTAATATTTAAAAAAAAAATCATCAGGAACATAACTTTACTCTTGTTGGCTTTTCAAAACATTTTTTTTCTTTTGTTGTTGTTGTTGAGTTACTATATAGGTACCTAATTTAATTAGAGTCCAAAACAAATCGTGAAATATCAAAAGGTTTTCCATTATTAGCTTTAAGTATACAAATTTGATTACGCGTGAAATTGTCCAATTGTCTGAAACCTAAAATGGAAAAAAAAAAAAACCTTGCAACTGTTTTTTTTGTCATATCACATATGGTCAAATTTGACAAATGAGCTGTAAAATATGGTTTTTATTCAATTTCGTGGACCTACCTCATCAATAATTGAATCGTCGACATTAGTTAGTGCATGATCCAAAAGTAAGAAAGATAAATTCGGTGCACATATTATTTACTTGGCTAAAATAAACCTACACTTTTGGTTTCCATTTACGCACATTTTAGTTATGTATATTCTCAATGACTACACAAAACTGATAACCAAAATCACCATTTTTCATTTGACGCAATTTACCATTTGACTGTTGCGCCAAATGAAAATGTATATCATAAGATATTATTTATAAATGATATAATCTTATAATAGGTCAATCTATATATCATATATGCTTGATATATTTATAAGATACTTATTCAATATAATCATATATATAATTTACCCTTTTAGATATGTGTTAATAAAAAAATAAGAATTCTATTTTAATATGTTCATTTTTTCTTCTTGTCTTCCTATTCTTGTTCATTAATTGGGAACTTCCAATATACACCTACATAATTACCCACTTTGGATAATATATAATTTTGTCAAAGATATGTTAGAAGAAAATCGAAATATTTACTTCAATTGTTTATGCAAGTTGGGTCAATGAAAGATACGTTAAGACAATTAATTAATTAGGCTAACTTCATTAGAATATCAATAGTTTGACTTTTAAAATCTCAAATATCAAATGTTTGACCCTTTTTTTTGTTTGTTTAACAGTTGAAACATTACGAACAATCTTTAGAAAGCTTCAAAACCAAACAATCAACATCGAAAGAACTTCGTGTTTGGACAGATTCTGGAACTTCAATGGAAGCTCAGGAAGAAGTAATATTATCTGCGATTGTACTTTCAACTCTAGCTCAATCTGTCGTGTTACAAATATGTAAGTCACCTAACTTGTTAAACAAGTAACAGAGTTTAATAAGGGTTCTTAAAACTTTATAACTTTTCTCTCTATTTGATTTTGAATTTAACAGACAGCTTAAAGAATTCAGTTTGCCTGGAATTATCCCGCCTGAATTCGGGAACCTTACACAGCTTCGAGAGATGTAAGTTTCTTAATTTTTTATGTTAATGGATAATAGCAAAATGAGTGAGACTTGAAACTCAAGTAATCTTTTTTTTTGTTTTCTTTAAACAGCGATCTGGCGCGGAACTCTCTCACTGGAACAATACCTACCACTTTACCACAAATTCCTCTTACAATCTTGTAACCATTCTCTACAACTTTCAACTAATTATGGTGTATATATAGGTGTTCTTTAGATGATGTTATAATGAGTATTTTTGCAACTTAATAGGTCTGTAACCGGAAACCAACTCTCTGGATCGGTTCCTTCTCATATCGGAGACATTACTACACTTACTGAACTGTAATTTCATATATCTAATCTTTTTTTTTTTAAATTGACGAGATTTTTTTTTCCTTAGATATTCTAATATGTGAAATACAAATTTGCAGGAATTTGGAGTCTAATTTATTCACAGGACCACTTCCTTCAAATCTAGGGAACTTGAGAAGCTTAAATAAATTGTAAGATTCTTCGTTATATAAAATGTTTGTTTCATTCTTTTATATTGTTATTGTAGATTTTATTTAGTGATTTGGTTTATTTGTATAATTTATAGGCTTCTCTCTGCAAACAACTTCACGGATCGAATCCCTGAATCCTTTAGCAATCTCAAGAACTTGACTGATTTGTAAGTAAAGATTCACTGAGGATTTTTTTCAACAATGTCAATTCTTTCCAATGATTTTAAAGAAGGTTCCTCTGTTTTCTTGTAGTCGGATTGATGGAAACTCCTTATCGGGAAAGATACCAGATGTTATTGGAAATTGGACTCTTCTCAATAGGCTGTGAGTAATCATTAATCAACATTTCTTGGATTGTTTCTTCTTGTGAAATTTGTAGTATCTAAATTGTTAATTTTTCTTTTGTATTGAAGTGATCTTCAAGGTACATCAATGGAAGGTCCAATTCCAGCTTCTATATCAAACTTGAAGAACTTGACTGACTTGTAAGTAAAGCAAAAAGAGTTTACCTAAACCCCGTTTTTCGATCGACTTGCTTTCTTGAGCTTAAAGAAAGTGTTCTTTTGCCTTTTGTTTTTGTTCAGGAAGATAACCGATTTGCGTGGATCGGTCTCTTCTTTTCCTGACCTTCGAAATATGACAATGATCAAACACCTGTAAGTTTTTAAAATCTGACTATAATAATACACTCATATTTCATCAAAACATGTCTAACAATATTTTTTGCTTATTAACTTAGGGTACTAAGGAGTTGTTTGATAAGGGGACCTATACCGGACTACATTGGTTCCTTGACTCAGATTAAGACACTGTAAAGTCTAAACTCTTTTTGCTAAATCTACTCATAATGATATCAAGAATCTCACATTAATGTATTGTTATATGCAGAGATTTAAGCTTTAACATGTTAAATGGGACAATTCCAAACACATTTCAGGATCTCACCGATTTAAATTATATGTAAGTTTTCAAATAATTAATCATATTAACGCTCAACTCGAAAACTAAACTCTTTTTTTGCTTCTTTAGGTTTCTGAGTAATAACTCATTGACTGGTCCAGTCCCTCAATTTATACTCAGCAGTAGACAAAACATGTAAGGAAACTAAACTAACTACCTCGAGGTTGAAAAATTCGATATATACGCTCATCGAATCACTAAATTTTTGTTCTGTTTTTCAGCGATTTATCTTACAACAATTTCACTCAGCCCCCTTCTCCAAGCTGTGATCAGCTTTCTGTGTAAGCACTTTTTTTGTTTCATTTCAATAATCTTCTTCAGCTTAAACTTGTCTACTTAATATTTTATGTTTCTAATTAGTTTTATTGGCAAAAACTTTCAGGAACTTAATCTCTAGCTACCCTTCAGTAACCGATAACTCGTAAGTCTCTATCTCGGTTCATAAAACCCGCAAAAACGCATAAAATCCTAACAATGAAACAAAATATCTACTTGTGTAGTGTTCAATGGTGCTTAAGAGAGGATCTTCCATGTCCCGGAAAAGCAGAACGTAAGTATATACATCTTAAAGATTCAAACTTTTTAACATTTATTGATACGGGTTTCTCGCAGAATCTTCTCTGTTCATAAACAGTGGAGGAAAAGGAACAAAGATTGGAAAAAACACTTATGCAGAAGACTTAATCAATCTAGGACCATCAACATTTTCTTCTGTGTCTGACAAATGGGCATACAGTAGTTCTGGATTTTGGGTAGGAAATGAAAGATTAACAGGCTACATAGC
Source organism: Draba incana (assembly GCA_963576765.1). Taxonomy (NCBI): domain Eukaryota; kingdom Viridiplantae; phylum Streptophyta; class Magnoliopsida; order Brassicales; family Brassicaceae; genus Draba; species Draba incana. Next base: position 49,598,131 of record OY755204.1, read on the forward strand.
TCAAGATCAATTTAACTTGATCAACGAGTCGGTTCCCGAGTATTACAAAACCGCCCGTCTCGCTCCACAATCACTAAAGTACTATGGTTTGTGTATGAGAAGAGGAAGTTACAAAGTTCAACTCCATTTTGCGGAGATAATGTTCTCAAATGACAAGAGTTATAATAGCTTAGGACGACGATTTTTCGACATATATGTCCAAGGGAAGTTGTTGGTTAGGGATTTTAATATAGCTGAAGAAGCAGGTGGAGTTGGTATACCATTCACAAGACAAATTGATGATGTTCAAGTAAATGGTAGTACATTAGAGATTCATTTGCAATGGACAGGGAAAGGTACAAATGTGTTACCGACACGCGGTGTTTACGGTCCTCTCATATCCGCCATAACCATTACACCAAGTGAGTTTTCTTTCTCAATTGTTAAAAAAAAAAACCATATAAAATGCTCTGGCCCCCGACGTGAGGGAATATACGGGCATAGATTTAGAACCTCTTGATAAATAAATAAGTATTTCTATGTTTTTGTTGCTTGTTGTAGATTTCAAGGTTAATAACGGAAAACCATTATCAAATGGAGCTGTTGCGGGGATTGTAGTTGCAGCATGCGCGGTTTTCGCGTTGCTTGTTGTTATAATCCTTAGACTTACTGGTTACATAGGTGGTAAAGAAGATGATGAAAATGGTGAAAGAAAACATTATTCTATATATGTTCAAGAAACTCTCTAAAGTCATTTCCAAGATTTCTAATTGTTTCTTTTCAAATCTCGCAGAAGAGCTTCGAGGAATGGATTTGCAAACAGGATCATTCACATTGAAGCAAATTAAACGCGCCACGAATAACTTTGATCCAGAAAACAAGATTGGTGAAGGAGGATTTGGACCGGTTTATAAGGTAATGATTGCTTTTGGTTCAAGTTATGTGAGACTGGATTAGGTTATAAGTATTGATTAGGTTTTTGGTTATTAGGGTGTACTCGCTGACGGAATGACAATCGCGGTGAAGCAACTTTCATCGAAATCAAAGCAAGGAAACCGAGAGTTTGTGACTGAGATCGGTATGATTTCCGCGTTGCAACACCCGAATCTTGTGAAGCTTTATGGTTGTTGCATTGAAGGGAAAGAGCTTTTGCTTGTGTATGAGTACTTAGAGAACAACAGTCTCGCTCGCGCACTCTTTGGTTAGTTCTTTAACCATTTACAAAAGTCAAGAATCGGTTTCTTGATCTTTATGCTAATGTCTGTTGTGTGTTTTTCTTGTACAGGCTCAGAGAAACAAAGACTTCATTTGGATTGGCCAACAAGGAACAAGATATGCATAGGAATTGCAAAAGGATTAGCTTATCTACACGAAGAATCGAGGCTTAAGATTGTTCATAGAGACATAAAAGCGACAAATGTGCTACTTGATCAGTCTCTAAACGCTAAGATCTCTGATTTCGGTTTAGCTAAACTCGACGAAGAAGAGAATACACATATCAGCACAAGAATTGCCGGAACAATGTAAGTGTTTCATTACTTATTCGCAAATTTATCGCAAAATTTTAACATTTACCGACTTTTTTTTAACTAATGCAGAGGTTACATGGCTCCAGAGTATGCAATGAGAGGTTACTTAACCGATAAAGCGGATGTTTACAGCTTCGGTGTTGTTTGTTTAGAGATTGTTAGCGGTAAAAGCAACACGAATTACAGACCGAAAGAAGAGTTTGTTTACCTTCTTGATTGGGCTTATGTATTGCAAGAACAAGGGAACCTACTAGAACTCGTGGACATGGATCTCGGTACAAACTTTTCGAAGAAAGAAGCAAAGAGAATGTTGAACATTGCTTTGCTTTGTACAAACCCATCTCCTACATTAAGACCACCAATGTCATCTGTTGTAAGTATGTTAGAAGGTAAAAGCAAAGTCCAACCACCGTTGGTTAAACGTGAAGCTGACCCAACCGGTGCAGCCACAATGAGGTTTAAGGCTTTTGAGCTTTTATCACAAGATGCCGAGTCTTCGCAAGTTTCGAGTTTTGAAAGAGATCGAAGAAACAAAAGCTCGTCGTCAATGGATGGTCCTTGGGTTGATTCTTCGAACTCCTTACAGAGCAAAGTCGTTAACAAGCAAGAAGAAGAAGAAGAAGACGAAGAACGATCATCATCTTCGTCGAGGAAACTTTTAGATGATCTTACTGAAGTCAAGATTGAGTAAAAAGGTTGTAACCTTTTAGATTCTTTGATTCAAAATTTATTAACATATATATATATATATACACTTTGAGTAACCAAAAAAGCACTTTGATCGAAAAAGAGAAAAGGCGGTTTTGAATTTAAAAGCTTGTTTAAGTTGAATTGCCGGTTTATTGCCGGTTTGATCATGATACCGGACGGTCCTAACTGACGCCAAGCCACGGCTTGAGAAACACCTATTCCAAATGATTTATCAGGCCAGTTTGTAAACAAAGAGAGAGCTTGGGAACTTGATTCCTTTATTCGTATGAGGCCATCGCCTTATATACACATATTACAACTTAGGTTAAGTAACTCCCAAGACAATCTAAATATACACTTTCCAAATACGAATATATGGTCTAAGATACGGTTCTAGAACCCTCTATAACCTTAACACTCCCCCTCAAGTTGGAGCGTGTAAATTATGAACGTCCAACTTGATTAACAAATAATCGAAACTACAACTGCCCAACGCTTTAGTGAGAATATCAGCTAACTGTTCTGTCGTACGAACATGCTTTGTGACTATAAGCTTATCACGGACAACATCTCTAACACTGTGACCATCCTTTTCGATGTGCTTTGTTCTTTCATGGAAAACAGGGTTTGCAGCAATGTATATGGCAGATTGACTGTCACAAATCATTTCCATTGGACCATGTAACGGAACCCCTAAGTCATCTAACAAACCCTTGAACCACTTCAACTCTTTTAACGTTTCGGACATTGCCCGATACTCAGACTCCGCAGACGAATGTGAAAGTGTCCTTCTTCTTTGTCTTCCATGAGACCGTAGATCCCCCCAAGAGAACAACATAGGCAGACAATGAACGTCTAGTGAGCGAACACGATGCGTAATCTGCATCGCAATAGGCCTGCACTTTTAAATTTCCATCTGCTCGCAACATGATTCCTTGTCCCGGACAACCTTTAATATAACGAACTACTCTAACTGCGGCATCCCAATGAGCTTCACGTGGTTCATGCATTACCTGAGACAAGACATGTACTGCATAACATAACTCATGCCTCGTAATTGTCAAATATACAAGACGCCCAACAAGTCTTCAAAACCGGAGCGGATCATCAAACAAAGGACCAGTATCGGACAAGAGCTGATGATTTTGTTCGATGGGTATCGACAACGGTTTACACCCTAGCAAGCCTGCCTCAGAGATTATATCCAAGGCATATTTTCGTTGAGACAAGAAGAATCCCAATGAGCTTCGAGCAACTTCGATACCAAGAAAGTATTTAGCTTTACCCAAATCCTTCATTCTAAAACACTCACTTAGATAGACTTTAAACTTCTCCAACATCTTTAAGTTACTACAACAAAGAATTAAGTCATCCACATAAACCAATACACGTAAACTATCTTCTCCTTTTATGTATGTGAAAAGAGAATAGTCGGCGTAAGATTGTTTAAAACTAAACTTCAAGAGAGCTTGCGAGAGTTTAGCGAACCAACACCTTGGAGCTTGTTTTAAACCGTATAACGACTTCTTAAGACGACATACCTTAGTCGGATCATCACACTTGAAACCTTGTGGTACTTTCATATAGACTTCTTCTTCTAAGTCACCGTGAAGAAACGCATTTTGGACATCCATTTGATGAACTTCCCATCCTTTTGCAGCGGAAATTTTAAGGAGAGTACGAATTGTGTTTGGTTTGGCTACAGGAGCAAAGGTTTCCTCGTAATCATCACCTTCGACTTGATGATTTCCACACACAACTAGCCTTGCTTTATGACGTTCGATGGAGCCGTCAGGATTATACTTCAATCGAAATACCCACTTGTTAGCAAGAGCTGTTTTCCCGATAGGCAAATCTGCCAATTCCCATGTCCCATTTAATTGATGGGAGTCCATCTTACTCGATACCGCTAACCTCCACTTATCATCTTGTATTGCCTCACGGTAACTCTTAGGCTCAACTCCTGATGTTATTGCTGCTAAGAATGCTCTATGATTGGGAGAGAAAGCTTCATCAGAAATGTAATACTCAATACGATAGTGTATATTACCTTGAACCGTGTTGGAGAGCGATGACGTAGGGCTGGGAAGAACGGGGTCATGGTGTTTATCTTGAAGACATTGAGCATTATATGTAACATAATCTTTGAGTTTTACCGAAGCAACTCGTTCACGATGTCCTCTCCCAAGCTGTTGTTCTTGTGCAACTTCAACATGAACCTCTGTTTCAAGAACCTCTGTTTGAACAGGAACTGTTTCAACGAATAACTCCTCTGTTTCAACAGGAACCTATGTTTCAATAACATCTGTTTCAACAGGAACTGTTCCAATAGATAACTCATTGGTTCCTACAGGAAGAGATACGATTTCTTCATGTTCAATATCAACAAGCAACTCCTCTGTTCCAACGGGTGAAGATGAAACCTTTTCATGACTACTTTCAATTTGTGCATTCTTATATGGGAACATAGTCTCATTGAATACAACATCTCGAGACACAAAGAACTCATTTTTCTCCAAATCGTAGACAGTCCATCCCTTCTTGCCGTAAGGGTAACCAATAAACACACATCGCCTGCTTTGTTCTGCAAATTTATCATTGCTTCGTGATTGCCGATACGTAAAACATAGATAACCCACTGTTTTGAGAAAATCGTAACACGGTTTGCTTCCATAGAGGTATTCATATGGTGTTTTACCTCGTAAAATACTAGACGGTGTTCTGTTGATCACATGAGCAGTAGCAAGGACCATCTTGCCCCAAAATTTAACCGGTAAATTTGCGTAGAACATCAACGATCTTGCGACATTGAGTATGTGTCTATGTTTCCTCTCTACTCTACCGTTTTGTTGTGGTGTGGAGACGCAAGATGTTTGATGTAAGATCCCTTCTTTGTTAAAATATTTTGACAAGCACATAAACTCAGATCCGTTATCACTCCTAATGGTTTTAACTGATTTTCCAAATTGCCCATGAACCATGGCACAAAAATTCGGTAAAACTGTTCTAACCTCACTCTTCGCAAGTAATATGTATATCCATACGCCTCGAGAGTGATCATCGACGATTGTAAAGAAATATCTTGCTCCATAAGATGATGGGACAAGATAAGACCCCCATAAATCGCAATGAATTAAACCAAAACAATCCAAAGCTTTATTAGAACTTTCAAAGAAAACTTCACGAGTCTGCTTAGACTTAAAACAAATTTCACATCCTCCAAACTTATCGGAGTTATGCTTAACACCAGACATAAAAGGCAAAAAACTCAAAACACCAAAATACGGATGCCCTAGTCGTTGATGCCACAAAGTCGGATCCTCAACAACTTTGACCTTGTGTCCTCTCGCAACTTGAACATCTCGATAAAGATAAACACCATCCCGTTCTTCACCGGCTCCAATCAGGGTCCTCGTAAAACGGTCCTGTAAAACACACAAAGTATCAGTAAACATAGCAAAACAACCAATTTGCTTTAATGTGCAATTCAAATTTGCAATTGCAACAGACAATAATGTGCAATTCAAATTTGGCATAAAAAGAACATTCTCCAACATGATGCGCTCAGAAAAACACAAGCGACCAGATTGTGTTGCAAAAACTTAACTACCGTCAGCAAACGAAATAGGGCATGGCATAATTTGATTTATTTGTGTAAGAATCTTCACATCACCGGTCATGTGGTGGGAAACCCCTGTATCAAGGATAACCTCTCCTGTTTGTTTCTTACCATTCAAACGATCCGAAATTGGAGTTGGTTTCTGTTGCTCCATAAGCTGCGTCAACTGTGCCCATTGTTCTTGTGTGAAATTAGGCATCGAAGAGCTTTGCGATGACGAAGCAAACGTTGCGTTTGAATGTAATTGTCCTCTGCCTCGTCCTGAAGTAGAGCCTCTGCCTCTTGTATTGGAAGCACGACCAAGATCTCCTGGACCTCCATTCTGATTTTTCTTTGTCCACCAATCTGGAAATCCAACAATTTGCCAACAATCTTTGCGTTCGTGACCACTTCGTCCACAATTAGTGCACACAAGAGGGGATCGTGCTCGCGCCACAGCCGCGATGAATCCATTCATTGTTGGTGACTTCGATGAACGAGAGTGCTCTGTTTTGGCTACAAATCCAATGACGTCTGGTTTGGATTCGCTACGAGAACCCTCTAGACGTCTCTCTTCTCGAATAACTCTTTGGTAGACGGTATTCAAATCCGGTAACGGTTCGAGGCCAATGATGTTTGTACAGATGTTCCCAAATCTGCTATCATCTAACCCCATGAGGAATCGATGAACTCTTTCTTCCTCATACTCTCTGATAATTGTATCAGAAGCTCCACACGAACACTTCGGCGGCGGTTTGTAACTTAATAACTCTTCCCACTTTGAAGAAAGCTTACCAAAATAATCCATCACGCTCATACCATCTTGACGACAACTTGCAAGCTCAGCTTTGAGCTGATGAACACGTACAGCGTTACCAATCGAAAATCTCCTCTTCAAATCGCTCCACAACTTGTGAGCTTCAGATGTGAACGTAACCGTTGAGCGAATCTTAGGCGACATAGATGCCCTGATCCACCAGACGATCATGAAATTCACCGTATTCCATGACTCCAACTCATAAGAATCATTCTCTGGCTTGACGATTGTCCCGTTAATGAAACCGGACTTGCGTTTTGCTCGGAGAGCATTCTCCAGTTTGGTAGCCCACTCGGCATAGTTATCTCCTGTTAACTGAACAGGGGATATCGCAGTTCCTGGATTGTCTGATGAACTTAGCTCGTACGGTGAGATCGACGGCTTCTTTTCGGCGACAGCGTCAACTTTAGTAACTCCCAAGACAATCTAAATATACACTTTCCAAATACGAATATATGGTCTAAGATACGGTTCTAGAACCCTCTATAACCTTAACACAGTTAACCATTGGAGTGATTCGTGTTCCTAATTTAGCTTGTTTCATCAAAGTCAAAGAAGAGATTTTCAAGCTTCTTGAAGATATGAAATGTGACTATACTTTATCATTTATCAATTATGAACAAACCTTGCAAGAGAAACTAAACCTCATATCGCCTGGATATTGACCTTGCGCTTGAAGAATACCGCCATAGAAAGGAAAAAATTGTGTTAGAGTTATATTCAAATCTCAGACAGTTACATAAGTTTCTCTTTGATTTTTGATTTGACTTACTATGTATTAGGATATCAATCATGTCACTGATTGATACCACTGATTACTATGTCAAGGAATCATAGATATTAGTATCTCATTATATATGTAAAGAATATATTCTCTTTATATTAATAATAAGATTCTTCTCCATTTGTATTTTGTAAAGTAGTTGGTTGGTTTCAAATAGTGGTTCGGTTTGACTAAACCAGGAAGAATCAAAGTAAAATTGGCAAGGTCACGGGTTAATGTCGGTTCATCCAATCCAATCAATGAAAGAATTATGAAAATGTTGGTATTTTAGGAATCCAAATTATATTTCAATTGACGATAAGATTAATATGATGAAGTCAAGAAAGTTATGAATGCTCTTCTCTTCTCTTAATATGATTGGTCCAACCTTATCGTCAATTGAAATATAATTTGGATTCCTAAAATACCAACATTTTCATAATTCTTTCATTGATTGGATTGGATGAACCGACATTAACCCGTGACCTTGCCAATTTTGGCTGAGAGAAGAGAGAAGAGAAGAGCATTCATAACTTTCTTGGCTGAGAGACCAATCATATATTTATTTTAATATAAAGCTTAGATTTGAACAGAAAAAAAAAGCTTGGACAAAATGTTGAATTACACGTACGTATTAATGTAAACAGTGAAAAATTAGGCAAATATGGCTGCTTATAGACCAAATCGCAGCCATTCCTTTTCGATAAATCAAAAGTTATAAAAGCTTAGGAGTAAAAGTAAACACTGTTGGAGTAAGCTTGAGGAATAAGCTATTCCAAAAGAGATTAGGAAAAGAGACATATTTAGGAGTTATCTAAATATGTTAAAGTGAGCTAAAGAAAAGGAAATTGTCCTATTGAGAGAATAGGAAATTGTGTAGATCTTTTCTTATATAAGGAGATGTCAAGGTTGTGACATAACTTATGAGTTTAGAGTATTTAGAACTACGTGTTTGGCTTGATCCCTTCTAAAGGGTACGTAGGCAATCTTCTTTAGAAGGTGCAGCCATTCAATATGTGTGACGTTGTTATATATGAGATACATTCAATACAATTTCTATATTTGGTATCAGAGCGTTTCGATCCTGAGACACTGCGAAGATCGTGCGATTGGATCATTGTCAAAACCGAGTTATGGGAGACGACGTCAAAGGAGTTCTTTACTTCCAAAGAGAAGGGTGAGTGCTGGGTGATTGAGTTAGAGTGACATCAAGGTGAATGTGAGTCCACGAGGTGAAATTACAGAGAGATTAAGTCCGGCAAGAAGCGAATCGAGAGAGGTGTGTTGGTGAATCGCAAGGCGCGACGTGAATTTCAGTGACGACGAGCTCGCGAGCTAGTTTATAAGAAAAAGTAGAAGTAGAGAAACCCAAGGAGGAAGAACAAGTAGTTATACAGCAGCAGCAGCCTGAGCCGGATTCGCTTACTCTTGCGAATTATGGTTGGTCTAATGATTTGGAAACTGACCCGAGCTTGAATCATTGGGATTCGAATGAATTCTTTGATGTTGATGAACTACTTAGAGATTTGAATGGAGTGGTTTTACCTAGTCTTAGTCCAAACCGAGACGAAACCTGGATAGACGCTAGTGTTGGTGGTGATTTGCATCCGCTTCAGCTTGAACCACTCGAAGGCAACGAATTCTTTGACTTGAGTTCTATGGATATTTGAGAGTTTTGAGGCAATGGTCTTGAAAGGGACGTGAGTGAGATCAATTCGGTTCAGAGGAAGGGACGTCAAGAGTCTTCTCCGATTGTGGAGGTTGGAGAGATTGACACAAGTGCTCCTTTTCAATCGGTTAAAGATGCGGTTAATCTTTTCGGTGAGGCTGCGTTGTCAGCTGAAAAACCGGTCATTCGAAAAGCCAGTCCTCAATCCGCTGAGAAAGTTTTGGTGAAGCAAACCGAGCTTCACTTGGCGCACAAGGAGTTGAACAAGTTACAGGAACAGCTTAAGAATGCGGTAACAGTCAGAGAACAAGCGTTGAGTGAGCTTGATTGGTCCAAAAGAACTATTGATGAGCTTACACGTAAGCTTGAGGCGGTTAATGAGTCGAGAGATTTTGCAAAGAAAGCGACTGAAGATGCTAAGAGTCAGATCGAAGAAGCCAAACCAAGAAATTTTTCTGTGTCTAGTTTAAGTGATGCTCAGAGTCAGGATTTGGAACAATACGGGATGATATGTAAGGAACTTGATACCGCAAAGCAAGAGCTGAGGAAAATCCGCCAAGTTTCGAATGAGATTTTGGAGACAAAGACTGATGCTTTAAACAAATTCGAGGAAGCTAAGGAAGTGGCTAAAGTTAACTCTGAGAAGATTGAATTGCTTAGAAAGGAAATTGCAGGTGTTCATGAATCAGTTGAACAGACGAAGCTTGCGTATTCTCAATCCAAGAAAGAACAATCTGAGATATTCGCGGAGAAGGAGATTCAACAGCAATCGTATAAAGCTTTCATGGAGGAATCTGCCAAGAAATTGCTTGCTTTGAAGAACGAGTTTGACCCCGAATTTGCAAAGAAGCTTGAAGTGCAGTTGACTGAGACATATAATGAGATCGACGAGTTGCAGAAGCAAATGGAGATTGCGAAAGCATCGGATATGGATTCCGTTAATGCAGTGAGTTTGGAACTGGATGATGCAAAGGGTTTACTCAGTAAGCTAGTGGAAGAAAATAAGTATTTGGAGGATTTGTTGGAATCTCTTAAAGCAGAAGTGAAGAATGTGAAGACAGAGCGTGGAGAAGTTGAAGCGAAGGAGGCTGAGATAGAATCTATGGCTGGAGATCTTCACCTCAAGCTTAGCAAAAGTAAGAGTGAGTTAGAAGAATGTGTTGAAGAGGAATCTAAAGCAAAGGCTGCTTTGAATCAGATATCTACCGAGACAGAATCTGCTCGACGAGACTCGGAGGAAATGAGAAACAAAGCTGAGGAGTTAATGAAGGAAGCGGAAACAGCTCATCTCGCGCTGCTAAACACGGAGCTAAACCTGAGGGTCGCTTTGGATGAAGCCGAAGAAGCAAAAGCTGCTGAGACAAAGGCGTTTGAACTGATAAAATCGATCTCTGAAAAAACTCATTCGAATGTCTAAAAAACAAAACCAATGCTGCTCTTAATTCGACATCATCCGAGTCTGGAGCGCAGAGCATCACATTGTCTCAGGAGGAGTTTAAGTCATTGAGCAAGAGAGCTCAAGTGTTTGATAAATTAGCGGAAATGAAAGTGGCGGCTGCATTGGCGCAGGTGGAAGCAGTGAAAGCTAGCGAAAACGAGACGTTGAAGAAGTTAGAGACAACACAAGTGGAGTTTGCGAAGCTTAAGAGCACCATTGACCTCAAGAGAAGAACGGCGATAAGAGATCTCGCCGGAAATTGCAAAGATTCCAGTTGGAATCTGAGCTGACCATCACCGCGTCGGAGATGAAAGAGAATTCATCGGAGAAAATGAGTCACGTTTTCTTCCATCATCGTCAAAGAGAAATGAAGCAAAAGGTGGAGTTTATTGGGCCTGTTTGCTTCATATGGGCCTAATTGGTTTTAGGGATTTGATATGCTCAAATTAACCCTGAGCTACTCTCTCAAATTAAGAGATCGTAGTAATACTTAGGGATCGAATCCACAGGGAAAAGATTCACAGAATGAAATTTCATATTCAAATTATGCTAAGTAAATAATGTGTAGTGTAAATGCAAATAAGTAAAAGAAAGCAAACGATGGTTGTTGTTGTTTAATTCAATGAAACGAAGCGTTAGGCATCGGGTAATTCGCAGGCATGACTCTAAATTAAGCACTAAATTACTGTCGGGATATTTATTAAGTATTGTTCTTGAACTCAAACACTAATGTAAAGCTAATCAACTTCCGTTGCAGAAACTATCTATCCTTAGATCCCTAGATTCCAAATTCCTTTGCAAACCTATTGAATCTAAGCAAGCATTCAGTTCAAGTTTGATTGTTCACAGAATTCCTAAACCAAATTCCTTTGCATCTAGGTAATTCTGCTCGCCTATGATATCGTTCCAGCTAACCAACAATGCTATCGCATCTGTCCATCAACCTAGTATATCTAATTCAGGGTGATCAATCCTAAAATAGAATTAAAACTATCAAGGTGAAGAACTCAGATTAGATTAATCCCAACAGTAATAAAGTTCTAGCAATTTATCATCAGCCCTTGAAAAACCCTAAACCTAACTAGTAGATTACTCAGACATGATGATTGAAACAAGCATAATAACTGAATAATACTGCATTAAAAGATAGAGTAAGAGATAACAAAGGGTTCGAAGATGAATCTCTGAAAAGAGTTTGACTTGTCTCCCTAAAAATTCTGAATCTCTCTCTTTGCTTCAGTCTCAATAGAATAGAACATCCCCCCAACATAAAAACCTAGGCAAAACTATATATAGGAAAGGTAAAAATCGGATTGGGCTTTGAAAACTCGTGTAGAAACTTGGGCCCGAGAAGGATTTTTCTTCTTTAAACACCCGCGTCGATCGACGGTTCTCAGTGTCGATCGACGCTAGACCTTCTGCCAAAATCTTCTTGAAACGCCAAATACGCGTCGATCGACACTAACTCCTCTCGTCGATCGACTCTGCTCTTGATCCTTAGCAATTTCCTTCTTGATGCTCCAAAATGCTCCAAAAGCTTCCATTATGCTCCAAACAATCAATTACCTGTAAAGACTCTAAAAGAACACCAAAAACACCAAAAAGACTCTAAAAACATACTTATATCATGGCCTTTAATGAGTAAAAACCATGATATATCAAACTCCCCCAGACTTAGCTTTTTGCTTGTCCCTAAGCAAAACAGATGTAATCACTCCTTTAGGAACCACATACTTTTGCAAAGCTAACCGGTGATATTTCGATGTGTCCCTAAAAGTTTAGCAGTCCTTCGGATTGAACTCATTCCCCTTAGAAAATCTCAGACTCTTCCGTTGCAAACCCCTTTAGTTATTTAGGTGCGGTCTCATCAAGGGAATATCGATCGCTGGACCTTCTAGATTCTTTCACCTTCCTTAAACACTTTCCTGCGTTTCACCCTCTCTCTTCCCTCTGAAACTGTATCCTCTAAAGGAATGTCATAGAGATGCAATGCCTTTTCTCTTTCTTTTTTTTTTTTTTATAACCAAGAACATTGTGATAGCGGGTACCTCAGCAGAGGGTCCTTTACTATCTGAGCTAGAAGCTTGCACTTTTCTGCAGAATTTTTTATTTCCTTGGCATCTCTATGACTTCACTAGATCTTCTTACTGATGTAATATGAAACTTTTACGATGGCGGTTACCTCAGCAGAGGGTCCTTTACCACCAGATCTAGGACAGTTTATATCCGTCACTGGGAAGAAGTTTCAAGAATGGTCCGTCCTCGCTTTCAAGTGTTTGAAGGCTGAATCAAGTCCTACGATGACCAACGCCCTTGACAAGAAGTTTAAGTTCATTAGGGGCGGGGTCTGCAACATTGTTTCTGGCGTTCTCCAGAAGTCTGAACTCGCTCCGTTAAACCGATCCACAATCACTTACCCACCTAATAAAACCAACCAACTTGCGTTGATAATGGTCCATGAGTGTTGTTCAAAGCAAGTGGACAAGGGGGAGTTTCGACCCGAATAAAAACTTAAAAACCGGACTGACTCAATAAAAACTCAAAACAAAACACAATAATTAGTAACCACCTCCCCCAGACTTAAACAACACTGTCCCAGTGTTATCTAGCCTGAGATTGGCAAAAGAAATCAAAGGAAAATGAAACTTGATTGAGAAGAACAAATTTACCGTTTTTAATTGACTCCGTCGATCGATACTTGTGAATGTCGATCGACGGTGAAGTCTCTGGTGAAAATCGAAGATGTTTTATTGAAGCCCGATTCGTTCTAAATCAATGGTTCATCAAAATTTCATCACAAATCAATAAAATCCCAAAACAATTGATGAACAACTCGAATCAAGCACATGGGTTCCTCTAATGCACTAACAAACACCCTATTAAGGCTGAATCTAACCAAATAAACGAGTGAATCAAGAGAAAATTTGAATTGCAAACCTTCGCGCCGAAATTAATAGAGAGGATTTCGAGACACATACCTTGCAGATCGTGAAAACGGAGTCTAGAATCGAAAAGAGGGCGAGAAATCGTGTGGAATAGAGTCAAAAATCTCTTGATTTGGTGAAAAATCGAGAGAAAATCGATCTAAAGAAGGGTTTTGCGAATTGGGGATTTTAGAAAAGGGAAGAACAAAAGATTGGCTTTTATAGGGAACTTACCTCGTGTGGTCCGCAACCCGCGTCGATCGACATAATGGCCCGTCGATCGACGGTGACCCCTCTTTCCAAACTCTTTTTTTTTTTTTTTTTTTGTTTTTTTTTTTTTTTTTTTTTTTACTGAAACACTGAAAACTATAGAAAAATCAGGAAACAAATGAAAAATAAAACGAAATAAATATACATACCAGTGGGTTGCCTCCCACTCAGCGCTTGTTTTCAGTCATTAGCTTGACTTTGTCTGATCTAGGCGACGGGTGCGTCATCCAGAGGAACAATGTTCCCTGCTGGAATCTCGGCTTTCGCCCAATAGTGCTTCACCCGTTGACCATTAACGATGAATTCATTGCCTTTAGGACTTAGTAGAACGATCGCTCCATGGGGCCTAACTGCCTTGATAGTAAAGGGACCAGACCAACGAGAGCGTAATTTCCCAGGAAAAATATGTAAACGAGAGTTATACAGGAGTACCTGGTCATTTGGCTCGAACTTCCTGGAGATGATCTTCTTGTCATGATAAGCCTTTGTGCGCTCCTTGTAAATCTTGGAGTTCTCATAGGCCTGAAGTCTGATTTCATCCAGTTCGTTCAGTTGTATCAGTCTTCTCTCGACAGCAGGTTTGATGTTGAAGTTCATTTGTTTCACTGCCCAAGCTGCCTTGTGCTCTAATTCCACTGGAAGGTGGCATGCTTTCCCATATAGCAAGTGAAAAGGAGTAGTTCCCAAGGGCGTCTTGTAAGCCGTCCTATAAGCCCATAATGCATCATCCAACTTATTGGACCAATCCTTCCTTGTAACACTCACAGTCTTCTCGAGGATCTCCTTGATCTGTCTGTTGGAAACCTCTACTTGCCCACTTGTCTGGGGATGATAAGCACTTGCTACTCTATGATGAACTCCATACTTAGCCAAAAGATTAGAGAAGATCTTGTTAATGAAGTGCGTACCACCATCACTGATGACAACTCTGGGGACTCCAAAACGCGGGAAGATGATGGTCTTAAACAGCTTAATAACCACCGCAGCATTGTTCGTCGGACTAGCAATCGCCTCAACCCACTTGGAGACATAGTCCACCGCGACTAGAATATACTCATTCCCATAAGAAGACGGGAACGGACCCATGAAATCAATGCCCCAGCAATCAAAGACTTCAACCTCAAGGATGAAGTTTTGTGGCATCTCGTGTCGCTTGCTGATCTTTCCTCTCCTCTGACAAGCGTCGCACTGTGAAACAAAGGCATTGGCGTCCTTAAACATCGTAGGCCACCAGAATCCTGCTTGTAAAACCTTGGAGACTGTCTTAAATGTAGCGAAGTGCCCTGCATACTCAGATCCATGACAATGATATAACACTCCGCGAGTCTCACTCTCTGCAATACATCTCCTGTAGAGACCATCTGAACAATGCCTATAGAGATAAGGTTCATCCCAGTAATACCTCCTAATCTCTCTCATGAACTTCTTCTTCTCGTAGCCCTTAAGGTCACTAGGAACGTCCTCTGTAGCTAGGTAATTGGCTATATCAGCATACCAAGGTCTATCGGATCCGAAAACTGCACAAACAACCTGATATCCAATGTTTGCAGCCTCCGTCGATCGACATAGACGACCGTCGATCGACAGAGAGGTCTCTGGAGCAATTTCGGAATTGAGTTTTAAATCCCGCGTCGATCGACATTGGAATCCGTCGATCGACGGTGAGGTCCCTGGAGCAATTTTGCTCTGTCGAATCGCATCCTTGCTCGCTTGGCATCCAATCTCAAGAAAATGCACGTTCTCCTCTGGAAAATAATCATCAATGGGAATGCTGTCCTCAATCCGAATGCGCGATAAATGATCCGCGACACCATTCTCCACTCCTTTCTTATCCTTGACCTCGATGTCGAATTCCTGAAGAAGGAGAATCCACCTCAATAACCTTGGCTTTGCATCCTTTTTCTGCATTAGATACTTGAGTGCGGAATGATCCGTGTGTACTATCACTTTAGCTCCAATCAAATACGGCCTGAACTTCTCAAAAGCAAAAACCACAGCCAACAGTTCCTTTTCTGTAGTCGCATAGTTCCTCTGAGCTTCATCGAGTGTTCTACTCGCATAATAGATGGCGTGAAGTTTCTTGTCTCTTTTCTGACCCAAAACAGCTCCCACTGCGAAATCACTGGCATCACACATAATCTCGAATGGTAGATCCCAGTCCGGAGGTTGCACGATGGGAGCACTCACCAAAGCCTGCTTAATTTGCTCAAAAGCAGATACAGTATCGAAATCAAATTTAACATCCTTACAGAGCAAAGTGGTGAGTGGGCGGGCGATTTTGGAGAAGTCCTTGATGAATCTCCGGTAAAATCCAGCATGTCCAAGGAAACTGCGAATCTCCTTTACTGAAGTAGGTGGTTGAAGACTTGTCATAACCCCGATCTTAGCACGATCCACCTCAATTCCATCAGCTGAAACTCTATGGCCAAGTACAATGCCGTCCCTAACCATGAAATGGCACTTCTCCCAGTTCAGAACCAAGTGCTTCTCCACGCATCTAGCAAGCACTTTCTCCAAGTTCCCAAGACAGCCCTCGAAAGAATCACCATACACTGAGAAATCATCCATGAAGACTTCCATGTAGTCCTCAATCATGTCTGTGAAGATGGACATCATGCACCGCTGGAATGTTGCAGGAGCATTGCAGAGTCCAAAGGGCATTCTGCGATAGGCAAAGGTGCCGTATGGACATGTAAACGTAGTCTTCTCCTGGTCTTCTGGATGAATGGGGATCTGGAAGAACCCTGAATATCCGTCGAGGAAGCAGTAATAGGGATGATTGGCTAGCCTCTCCAGCATTTGATCAATGAAGGGCAGAGGGAAGTGGTCTTTCCTGGTGGCTGCGTTGAGCTTTCTGTAGTCTATGCACATTCTATGCCCAGTGACGGTTCTCATCGGAATCAGCTCATTCTTGTCATTCTTAACCACTGTAACTCCTCCTTTCTTCGGCACTACATGAACCGGGCTAATCCATACACTGTCTGAAATGGGATAGATGATCCCTGCCTCTAGAAGTTTCAAGATCTCCTTCTTGACAACCTCCTGCAAGTTTGGATTAAGCCTCCTCTGATGCTCAATCGATGACTTGCTCTCATCCTCAAGATGGATCCTATGCATGCACAGTTCCGGAGAGATACCTGCAATATCATCAAGAGAGTACCCAAGAGCCTTGCGAAATTTGCGCAGCTTGTTTAGTAGTAACGCGAGTTCCACGTTATTCAAAGAGGCACTAACAATAACCGGATAAGTAGAATTATGACCAAGAAACGCGTACCTTAGCCCAGCTGGAAGTGGCTTGAGCTCAAGCTTTGGAGCTTTCTGTTCACTCCAATCACTATCCTTGGTGGTCTTTACTGATGTTTCTCCCAATTCAGCGCTAAAGACTAACCGTTTCAACTCCTTGCTAGCATTCAACATCCTTGCATACCCTCTAGCATCCTCATCAAGCTGTTCTTCGTCTAGCACAGAGTTCACCAAAGTCCTTTCCAAAGGATCAATGGGATGTTCCTCATTGAAAACTTCTTGTGCGAGGTCGGTGAGTGTGTCCACGAAAAATGTCTGACCATCTATGGTAGGTCTCCTCATCAGCTTATCCATCTCAAACTTCATCTCAAGATCCCCCACACTTAGAGTAATATTGCCTCCCTTGCAGTCTATCATAGCACCAGCTGTGGCTAGGAAAGGTCTGCCTAGGATGAGTGGATCCTTTGGCTCCTCACTGTACTCCAAGACCACGAAATCAGTAGGGATCAAGCACTCTCCAACCTTGATTGGGATATCCTCTAGTACTCCTTCAGGGATCCTTATTGATCTATCGGCTAGGATAAGAGAGATCCTAGTAGGCTGGAAGTCAGTCATTCCAAGCTGAACAGCAACTGAGAGTGGCATAAGGTTTACACCTGAGCCTAAATCGCATAGAGATCTTGGGAATCTATCCTTGAAGATGAAGCAATCCAACACAAAGCTTCCTGGGTCTGAGAGTTTCTCTGGAATCCTATTCTGAATCACTGCACTCACTTGCTCTGAAATCATCGAAGCTCCTTCCTCAAGGCTCAAACTCTTGGTGACCATCCGTTTCACGTATCGTCGGATTACCGGACTGAACTTAACAGCATCAATCAAAGGGAGCTCAACAACAAGCTTATCCATGATAGCTTTACACTTAGCATCCTCTAGCTCGACCTTAGACTTACTCTCCCTCCTAGGGTAAGGTAACCTTGGCTTGTAGACTCTTTCTCCGGACTTATCTGAAGGTTTAGACAAATTAGGCTCTGTTCGGAGGCCACGTCGATCGACAGGGGTAGGAGTGTCGATCGACGCTTGAGTCCCTGGAGAAACTTCAGATTCGTGAATTGAAGGGCCCGTCGATCGACGCTTCTCTCTGTCGATCGACGGAGGGGTCTCTGCCAAAATTTCTTCAACGATTTCTTCGTCCTCAACTTCTTGAAGCTCGTCTAACTGCTCTG
This sequence comes from Draba incana, assembly GCA_963576765.1. NCBI lineage: Eukaryota > Viridiplantae > Streptophyta > Magnoliopsida > Brassicales > Brassicaceae > Draba > Draba incana. The sequence goes on from OY755204.1 coordinate 49,616,274, forward strand.
CACTCAATTCCTTAGTCGATTTCGGTCCTTGAAGAATCTTACCACTCCTTGTGGTGATAGCAGCAACTGAATGTTTAGGATTAGGATCAGCTCTAGATGGAAGAAATCCCTCTTGTCTTCTTGAGTTCTCTGCCGACTGAGCAAACTGAGTATCTAGATTCTTAACATGAGTGTTCAACGCTTCAAACTTCCCGTTCAGATCCTGGTACATGGCATCCATTTTTCCATTGAAGTTCACAGTCAACTTCTGCTGACCCTCTAGAATCTGCTCAAGCATTGACTTCATCTCACTATCCGGAGTCTTGGCTGGAGGCTCTTGGTAAGAAGAAGAACCGTATGTCCTTGTGTAGTTACTGCTCTGGAAAGGTTTCTGAAAATCATTCTTCTGATAGTTCGGGCTTGAAGGTCTCTGATAGTTGCTCTGATAGCCTCTGTTCCCATTCTGATTTCCATACCTCTGACTCTGAAATCCAGTTCCATTGACGTAGTTCACTCCTTCTTCTTCATTCTCAATCTCTGGTTCGAAAGTCTCAACCTCTGCAGCGAAATGAACTGACTTCTTCCCCACTAGGAAGTTATGCACATCATCAATCTTGGCCTTGACTTCCTGAGGAAACTGTCCACTACCACTGTTCCCATTCTTCTTCCTTTCATAATCCGCGTTCTTGCTACTGTTGCTTGAAGCTAGGTTCTCAATGAGTGCAATGGCATCCTCTGCAGAGTTAGTCTTGAAGTTTCCACTGCTTGCAGCGTCCAGTGTCATCTGATACCTCCAATCAACTCCATTAAAGAAGATACTGAGCAGCTGGATTGGTGTGAATCCATGATGTGGGCAGTCTCTCTGATATGACTTGAATCGAGCCCATGAAGCCTTGAATGCCTCAGTGTCGTGCTGACGGAAGGTAGCAATCTTCATCCTTAGATCCTCAGACCTTGCGTCATCAAAGAAGTTGTTGAGGAAGGCATTCTTGGTGTCCTCCCAAGTAGTCAAGGATCCTGGCTCGAGTTGTTTTAGCCAGTAAGAAGCCTCTCCTCCTAATGAGTAAGGAAAGAGCTTGCAGAAAAGGTAGTCACTTGACACTCCTTGGCTCTTAATGCTTGATGCCAAATCCTCGAACTTCTCAATGTGATCCATAGGGTGCTCGTTTGGAAGCCCATGGAAAGGATGCTGAGCTACAAGACTGAAGAACGCCGGTTTCAGCTCAAAGTCGTTCCTCTGAAACGGAGGTGGGCGAATAGCACATCGGTTAGCATAGAACTGGTCCGGGCGATTGTAATCACCCAAGGTTGGACCACGTCCGTTCCTGCCACCTGCGTTTCCCCGAAGTGGCGGTTGAATGATCGCGTTCCCAGCATCATCAAGCCTCTGTCCGGCTGCATTGCATACATTCCCTTCTTGGTCGCGTATAATTCCATCTGCTCCAGTAATCAACACAATCGGTGGTATCACTGCGTCTGCCATCTTTGATCCTCTAGCTGCTTTGTAATTCGTTCGTTCGAGAAGTGCTAGAGTATCTAAATCGAATCCAACCAATTCCTTGTCTGCTGTGCTTCTTGTGACAGGCCTTGGCATACACCTGAAACCCAAAACAAAAAGAACAAAAGAAAGAAACTAGTTAGTAGACTAAAACAAAAAGAAATACTTAGACAAAACTCTAATAATGAAATTCTAATCGTGAAATCTAATCCCCGGCAACGGCGCCAAAATTTGATATGCTCAAATTAACCCTGAGCTACTCTCTCAAATTAAGAGATCGTAGTAATACTTAGGGATCGAATCCACAGGGAAAAGATTCACAGAATGAAATTTCATATTCAAATTATGCTAAGTAAATAATGTGTAGTGTAAATGCAAATAAGTAAAAGAAAGCAAACGATGGTTGTTGTTGTTTAATTCAATGAAACGAAGCGTTAGGCATCGGGTAATTCGCAGGCATGACTCTAAATTAAGCACTAAATTACTGTCGGGATATTTATTAAGTATTGTTCTTGAACTCAAACACTAATGTAAAGCTAATCAACTTCCGTTGCAGAAACTATCTATCCTTAGATCCCTAGATTCCAAATTCCTTTGCAAACCTATTGAATCTAAGCAAGCATTCAGTTCAAGTTTGATTGTTCACAGAATTCCTAAACCAAATTCCTTTGCATCTAGGTAATTCTGCTCGCCTATGATATCGTTCCAGCTAACCAACAATGCTATCGCATCTGTCCATCAACCTAGTATATCTAATTCAGGGTGATCAATCCTAAAATAGAATTAAAACTATCAAGGTGAAGAACTCAGATTAGATTAATCCCAACAGTAATAAAGTTCTAGCAATTTATCATCAGCCCTTGAAAAACCCTAAACCTAACTAGTAGATTACTCAGACATGATGATTGAAACAAGCATAATAACTGAATAATACTGCATTAAAAGATAGAGTAAGAGATAACAAAGGGTTCGAAGATGAATCTCTGAAAAGAGTTTGACTTGTCTCCCTAAAAATTCTGAATCTCTCTCTTTTGCTTAAGTCTCAATAGAATAGAACATCCCGTAACATAAAAACCTAGGCAAAACTATATATAGGAAAGGTAAAAATCGGATTGGGCTTTGAAAACTCGTGTAGAAACTTGGGCCCGAGAAGGATTTTTCTTCTTTAAACACCCGCGTCGATCGACGGTTCTCAGTGTCGATCGACGCTAGACCTTCTGCCAAAATCTTCTTGAAACGCCAAATACGCGTCGATCGACACTAACTCCTCTCGTCGATCGACGCTGCTCTTGATCCTTAGCAATTTCCTTCTTGATGCTCCAAAATGCTCCAAAAGCTTCCATTATGCTCCAAACAATCAATTACCTGTAAAGACTCTAAAAGAACACCAAAAACACCAAAAAGACTCTAAAAACATACTTATATCATGGCCTTTAATGAGTAAAAACCATGATATATCACCGTGGGAGGGTGTTTAAGGTAACCCGAGCCATTACTCATTTTAACTTTTCTTTAATGTTTTTTCTTTTTTTTTTAAAATGAACCGTGAGAGGAGGGATTTAAACTCGAGCCGCGGGATGTTGTGCTGATCCGCTGCTCGCTTTTTCCTTTTTATTGATTTGTTTTTTTAGCCCTAAACCGTGAGAGGAGGGAGTTAAGCGTGAGTTGTGGGATGTTACGTTGATCCAAGGCTCGCTCCAAATGCTTATTCGTTTTCTACCGATCTTTTTCTTGTTTACCCCGATCCGTGGCGATGTTAGTCTTGATCTGTGGGATGATCAAATATTTTTGAATGATATTTTGCGTAAGCTAGAGCTGTGATGGATGTACATTAATCAGCGGCTCGTCATTGTTGTTCGTTGTTGCTTAACCTTGAGTTGTCAGAGGATGTAGATAACTCCGAGTCATGAAGGCGATAGTTAATCCCGAGCCGTGGTTTTACGTTACAATCTACGATTTGTCATTTTTTTTTTATATAACGGGAGGCATGATAGAAGAAAGTTGATTTCCGAGCCGCACGATGTTATTTTCATCTGCGACTCGTTTTTATTTTTCA